>JACXGK010011538.1:0-15832 GCA_016801125.1 Novumbra hubbsi
CTATACAACCTTGGTCCATTGCTGGGCCTATGCCCAACTATACAACCTTGGTCCATTGCTGGGCCTATGCCCAACTATACAACCTTGGTCCATTGCTGGGCCTATGCCCAACTATACAACCTTGGTCCATTGCTGGGCCTATGCCCAACTATACAACCTTGGTCCATTGCTGGGCCTATGCCCAACTATACAACCTTGGGACAAATCTGGACCCTAGGAAAGAGGTTGGTTATTTTGGTGACCCAAACAGACTTTTATTCTGAAATCCGACAAGCAATAGAATTTTAAGAACTAGTCCGTTACGAGGCCTTTCACACCGGTGGAGTGTGGAAGTGGTTTCAGCAGCCAATCCATGTCTTCCGTCCTTAACCCTGGTATTCTTTAACCTCCTGCCTGATGACCGAACAGCCCAATTTGATGAAATAGTGATTCTGCATATGTCCCCTTTAAAAACAGTCCATGTGACTTGGTCCAATTCTATTAAAAGCAATAATGTGTTTGGATCCTTAAATCTTAAAGCGAATAAAATCACTTATAGAGTTGTATTTTCCACACCTTTGCTCCAGTTTGCTTTTTCAGTCTTGCCACACATTGCACTCACACATCTTTCACCAGGCTCCTCTAAGGTTGCCCAATGGAACCTCTTTCACAACTAGTCATTAGCAGCTGATTAGCATCAGCTGGTCCTCAGATCCTTTGTGCAGGGGTGCGTTCAAGAGCAGTCTCCTCCTGCCAAAGTGGTATAATAGAGCTACTTGTCTCCCCCTGTTGGCAACCTGCAATACATCACTCAATGCAAAACATGAAATGGCACAGCAACACACACATGCTGACCAACAGGCAGGAAGGTTTGGTGCCCATAATACTTATAGTTAGTGCATTCATTATAATATAGCTACAGTATGTGGGACACAAACTCTTTTTTACCTCCCCCAAGGCCTGCCAGAATGGTTTTGCTCAACACCTAGAGCACCTCCTTTTCTATGGAGCGGATACCACTTCTCAGAATGCCTCAGGGAATACTGCGCTTCACATTTGCGCCCTGTATAATAAGGTAAGCTCTCTTTCAAACAGGTCAAATACAATAGTCAAATACAGTGTCTGTAAAGTAACTAGAATGAGTCCTAAATCAAGTAAAAACTGTGGCTGTCTTTCGATCTGAAAACAGGAAAGCTGTGTTCGTGTTCTGCTCTACAGAGGGGCCAACAAGGAAATGAAGAACAAGCATGGACAAACCCCCTTTCAGGTATCTATGACAATTATTTTGTATTTTGTTCCCCATTCGGCCGGCTGTGCAAAACGAAGTCAGGGTTGTTATACAACAATATATAGCTTTGCGTTAAGTATTGCGTGTTATCAGCAAAGCATTTATTAATTTGGGTGTATTTCTTTTTTTGAAGGAATTATTCGTGTGCCGGAGGGCAAGGGGTTAAGAGTTGTTGCACAGTTGTAATTGTCGGTCTGCGCATACATGTGTCTGTGTCTTGAAGGTAGCGGTGATGTCGGGCCACTTTGAAATCGGGGAAATCATCAAAAACCACCGAGATACAGACATAGGTGAGTGGTGGGCCTCCACACGACTCTTCACACCAGGAAGTGACTGTTGTTTTTTTTGGTGCTCTAGTGTCCCTAACGCAGGTACATCCTGCCCTCCTCCATAAGTTGCCTTGCAGTGTCTTGTTTGGAGTGACCGTTCTGCTTCATCCGTCGACCCCTGACCTTACGGGGCATTATCTTTGTTGTCACGGAGGTGGTTTCATCACGCCAGGAGATTTAATGTGGTGTGTGGGAGAAGCGTGCAGACATTCAACAGATGATTTATTTCCTTAAAGTGCAGTGTGGGTTCAGAGGTGGCCTATTAACCTCAAAATAACCCTTTCTATGATTGCCTGTCCATTTTCAGGGCCGTGTGAGGTTTTAAAGGATGTGACAACCAGTTTCTTTGCATCTGAATCTCTTGAGAGTAGTTAGTCATTGTTTAAACCGTAACTACCCCCACCACCCCACCACCCCATTACAATAACCTTACTACTCTCTCCTCCCTTACCCTATGTCTCACCCGTTGTTATTCCTTTCCCGCAATGCCTTTCTTTCTCTCCCCTCCTTGCACTAAACTCACCCGCTACTCTCTTCCCCTCCGTCTCCCTCCTCTTGCCCTAATCCCCCCGGCCTGTTTTTCAGTGCCCTTTTTGGAATCCCCAAAGTACGCTCCTAAGCGAGGAGAGAGTGCCCGTCCGCTCCCTCTGCTCATGGCTCAGCCCCACCCCTTCCTGCGCGCTAACAGTGACAACAGCATGACCCTGCCTGACCCCTCGGCCTCGCACGCCAAGGCTGCAGGGGCCAATCCCGGAACAGGACAGGTACCTAGAGGCTAACGGTGAAGAGGCAGAGAGACTTCGGGGTTGGGTGTCGGGGGGGGGGGGGGGGGGGGGGGGGGGGGGGGGGGGGGGGGGGGGGGGGGGGGGGGGGGGGGGGGGGGGGGGGGGGGGGGGGGGGGGGGGGGGTTGTCAACACGACTATATAACTCGAGCCTACGTAATCACGTCCTCGGCGTGTGTTTTCCCCCCCGGCCCCTCCAGGGCCGCAGGGCTTCCGTAGGCGTGAGGAGCTCCAGCAGTCCCAGGGCACGCACTCGCTCCCCGTCACGAGGAAGAGGAGGACACAGCGACACGGAGGAGAAGCGGCAAGGGAAACAACAGCGGGGCAGAAAGGGGTGAGGACACGCTATGCAGAGACGGCGCCGGCGCCCCTGTTCTAAAGTGCATAAAGCGCCTTCGCAAAGTATTCCCTCTCCTCTACTTCTCTACATTTTGTTCTAGACCGTATCTTTTTTCTGCCATCCATATACACACACGATTCCCCCGTTTTTCATTTGTGCCAGTCTACTGAAGATGAGAAACTGAAACATCTTTTGTACATAAGTATTCAGATCCCTTATTCTGTACTTTTTAGAACTGTCTTTAGCCACGATCACATCTTTGAGTCTTCTCTGCACACATGGATTTGCGTTGCCTTGGCTGTGTGCTAAGGTGTCATCGTTGCTCTGAAAGAGGAATTCTCGCTCCATTCAGAGGTCATGCTCACTTTGCATCAGGTCTCTGAGGATTTCTATGTATTTTCTTCCATTCATGCTTTGCTCAATCCCGACCAGTCACCCAGTCCCTGCAGTTCCGAAGCATCACACCATCATCAGAACAAATAATATTTTCCCTTATTTGCCCTTCTCTCAGAGTTGTTCAGGTAGTATGTTGTATGCCTTTAACTCAGGAGTGCCTTCCGTCTAGTTGACTATACATTTCTGATTGATGAGTGCTGCATAGTCGGACGTCCTTCTGGAAAGTTTTCTTAATGCACAGTTACTCAGTTTGGGTGGACAGACAGCTCTGTTAAGATTGGTTCCGTATACTTCCTTTTCTAAGTTATGGAACTTTATGGAACCCACTGTGCTCCTGGGAACGTTTGACACTTTAGCAATTTTCTTTTTTTAAATCTCTGCTAGATCTGTGCCTTGTCACAATTAATTGTGTCAAATCTCTGAGCTCTTTGGAGAGTAGCTTGGTCTTCACGGCTTTCTTTTCTCTGGCGGGCACTGTTTAGAGTGGCACGTTATACAGACATGTGTGTCTTTCTTAATCAGGTCCAAATGAATAAATTAGCCACAGGTGGACCACAATCAATTTCTCGAGACATCTCAAATATAATCAAAAGGACACAGGATGCACTTAAGCTAAATTTGGAGTGTAATGGCAGGGGTCTAAATACTTAAATTAGAAATTAGATAATTTTGGATTGAAGTCACACATTCATTTTGACGGTGAACAGTATATAGAAAAACAGTAAAAAAGAAGAAATAGAAATGTAATACATTTTGAATGACGTGTACACAACACCAAAAACCTTAGGGGGTGAAGAGGACTGAATGCTTTCCAAAGCCACTGGCCCCTTATTCATGAAACATACGTACGATTAAATTTGATCTTAAAATTATTGTACGATCATTTCCCCAACAAAGCTGGAATTTATTACATTATCATCTTTGCCTTATCCTTACTCATGTGTGTTCGGAGACCAACGTCAAAAAATTAAATAATTCCCAATTTCTTATCGTTTCGCAATAAGACGCAATCATTATTACGAAAAAAAACAATCATAACATTCTCCGTAACAACAACCACCATTATAATAACAATAGGTAATATAAAATAAGAATACAGAAATATAACACATACGAAAGTACCAAAATGTTAAATAATCTATCAACGTATTGATGTCATATTTATTCCATTCACTTTATGCAGCATTTTTATCTCTCATTTGTTTTTTTTCGTTTGAATTGCTTGTGTTTATATTTTCTTTAAAGTTTGCTTTATCTATTAAAAATACTAAACAAACTGTTTTCACTTTGTCATCATAGGGTATTGTGTGTAGAATTTTGAAAAATGAAAAATTAAATGAATCCATTTTGGACTAAGGGTGTAACATAACTAAATTTGGAAAAATAAAGAGCTGTGAATACTTTCCGGATGCAATGTAAAAGTCACATAGTATCAACATATTTATCATAAATGGTAGTTTATAATTTCGGTGCCTGGCAGCTTGATTAGCTAACAGGTCTTATACTGATTTGTGAGAGTTGTAAAAAAAAAAAAAAAAACACAAGCTACTCAGATAAGGGTAGAGCTTACGCTTCTAAAGCACCTCGGCTATGTGCTGATACGCAAACGAGTATTCCGTAAGTACGCTGATTTTGTTTTGGAGAATGACGAATGGTTAGTTAGCCGTTTTAGGTTATAATTTATGCAGAAAGCTGTCAATTTATAGGTTGATGATCGCCACACCCGCATAAATTACGTGTGTGTCGTAGGTAAATTAGCGCAGGTGCTGCGCTCTCTCGCGTCCAGGGGTTCATCCAATTTATCAGTCTGCGCTGACACTTACGCCAATTTCAAGGAGGTGCGACAGTTTCGTAAATCACACATGGAGATGATCGTAAGTCTCTCCCCAACGCTTAAATCGTATACCTTTTCTCAGAAGGCCACTGTCTCTATCGAATGCCAACAATTTACAAACGCGTCACAGGTTGTTGTCTTTGCTGTGGCATTAAAGCTTCTAAAAGCTACATTCCAATAGCGCAACACTCTGTCCTGAGACATCCGCTTCCCCCCAACTCCACTAATACACTGCAACAGCCGTTCCGCAGTACGATAACAGGAAGTCTCCTTCCTCTGTCTGTTTCTGTCTATGTCTGTCTGTTGGGTCTGTGTGGGTCTTTCTGTCTGTGTTTGTCTATCATCTTGCAGTGCCACCTCAGTCAGTGGTGGGGGGCCGGCGGGGGCCCAGATGAGGCGCATGTACACCGCGGTCCCTGGGCGGGTGTACGTGGCCACCAGGGCCTACGCCGCCCACGGAGACAAGGAGCTCAGCGTCAGCAAAGGAGACAAAGTCAAAGGTGAGACCGATTCGGAGAGAGAGGGGCGCCGTTCTCTGGAGTGCCGCCGTGTCGACGGTGGAGTCGTGACTCACCGCTCCCCTCTTCTCTTTCGTCTCTCCGCCTGTCTCGCACTTGGCCTCGCTCTCACGCCGACGACTCTCTCGCAGTGGTGAGTGTGGGAGAGGGGGGATTCTGGGAGGGCACGGTGAAAGGCCGTACAGGCTGGTTCCCCTCAGACTGTGTGGAGGAGGTGGGCCCGACCAGTAAGGATAATCGATCAGGTGAGGATACACTTCCAACCCCACATAAACCAAATGCTACATGTGCTCCTGGGAAGGCAAGATGCTCACGTCACACCAGCTCAGACGTGCACCGACCTAAATTCCCTCTACAGATGCTAACCCCGCATTTACTAAATGACTCATTTTTACCTTCATCCAGTTGCTAGAGTTCTATTGACTACAGGACATCCTGGCCGGTGTTACAAGTGCTGGTTCATACAATGACATACATGTCACCGCAGAACCCCGACCGACTGGACCATTATGTGTTGGTTGAGGCAGACGCGAGCCACAGACCCAAAACACACAGCCACACAAGTGAAACACACGTGTATATCGCACACAGCCATGTAAATGTAAGCTTGTGCTTTGTGTTCCAGAGTCTCGGAGCGAGAAAGCCAAGAGGAAGCTGTTTCGTAACGTCACCGTGGGAGCTTATGACGGCGTGGATGGCCCCAGGTAAGACTGGACTGGATGCTCGTCATCTGGCGGTGGACCAGATTTATGAATGAACGACCTCACCCAATGTAATTCTGACCCCCTGGGTCACATAGTTTAACGGCTGGAAGAGTTGTGAGGGAATGGGGTGACAGGAGGACAGGGGCAGACATTAGCTAAACCTGCTAACGTTTCATAATGTACCCCGTGCCCTGCAGCCCTATGCAGTAAGATTATACGAGATTTACTGAGTGAACCTGAATGTGTGGGCAAGCGCCTAGTGTCTGTTTTTTTTGGGCTTGGAAAAGGGTTAAAGGGTAAACTGGATAGAATTAGAGAACCGGGATTTGACTATTCAAAGCCCGACTCCCTCAATTGACCATTCATCTTCCCGACATAAATGCATTTTCACAATTTCTGCCTGTAAAAAACATGAACTTGTTTTCCCCGTGTATGAATACATGTCAAAAAATATATAAATTGTGGACATTGACGATGATTTTCCATATCCTCTGTTGCATCGGTCTAATCCGCCAGGGAGCCCTGGCAGATGCAGTTGTGCTGTGCATCATAAGGGCAAACAATACTCTGTGTGTGTGTGTGTTTCTGTGTCTGCGTGTGTGTCTGCGAGTGTCCGAGCACGAGGCTCTGTGTCCTGCTGATGACTCACGGAGATTTGAAGGTGATGAGTGTTCGTTCGGTCAATCGAGTGTTCTTTGGGACTCCAGGGGGTTCTGTGCTTGCAGCCTGTAGCTGACGCTTGAAAGCTCTTTTGTACATTTTCTATCAGTAGCGAAGTCACTCCGCATAATAGAGGTTCACCGGTATTTGGCAATGTGAATAACGGACCAGTGACTCAGACAGTGAATGACGTGGAGAGTGAGAGGAGAGAACAGGAGGGAGAATATTTGTAATACAGCGGTGGTTCTGCTGCCGATTGTAATCCGGTGGCATTTTGAACTAGCGCCAGGTTCAGGACTATGGCAGCTCCTGCCATCTGCATTTGTGTGTTTGGGAGAATGCCAATGAGCACTTGTAACTGGTTTTCGTCGGTAGCTATGTGAACGCTGTGCCCTCTGTTCGTATGTGCGTGTGTGTCTATTTGCTGATAAGGAAATCTCTCTGGAGAGGAAATCAGCTGTTCCTATTGCCGAATTCGTCCGTCAGTGAGCTGCTCGAATAAACACACCAGTCCTGCTGCTTGTTACCTCTTCCCGTGGCTTTATTGCCATCTCCCGGTGCCCAATCCGCTAAATCACCCCTTTTTCTAGCCTCTTGTACGTAGCCTCTTGTTCGCGAAACCACCAATCTTTCTTTCCCTCCCCTTTCCCACGTCCAGTGTGCGCTCCATCCGCTCTCCGCGGTCACTCTTCATGTCGCAGACAACCATCTCCGTCCTTCTCACTCTCCTACTTGCCTCTCTCTTTTTCTCTCTCGCCCCTTCGCGTCGTCTTAGGCACGCGGTGTGCAGACGAGCTAGGCCAGCGCTCGCTCTCCCCCTCTCTCTTCCCACCCCTCTTCTCCATTCTCGCGGCTCTCTCTGGCGCTGCTCTCGCTGGAAGACCGAGAGGCGGAGGGAGCGGAGGGGGGTGGAGGAGCCGAGGGGGGGAAATGGCAATGGGGGGATGCGGAGAGAGAGATCTGTCTCTCTCCCTCTCTTCTTCGTGGCCGTCACTGGGCCCCAGAAACAGGAGCGTGTGGTTCATTTACAGGTAGCGGCTGTTTCCCCATTCATTGCCTGGCTATGGATGTGAGGAGAGGACAATGGAGAGAGGGGAGAGGTAGATGCAACAGAGAGGCCGTGGATTTGAAAGGCGGATTAACAAGCTATGTACTGCGTGTGCGTGTCTGTGTGTACTGTATATGTGTGTCTGTGTCTAAAATCGTCTTTTCCAGTGTGCGTGTGAGCGTTTGCGTGTGACAGTAGTGGTTATTGCATGGAGGCTCTGACTGCAGGATGTTTATCTCTCGGTGTCCCCTGTCATGTATTCTCTGAGTGTAGTCTGAAAGCAAGTTAAAATGCTTTTCTTCCCAGATGGTGTGCATTCGGTGTCACCATTTCCATTGGGGTTTTTTCTCTTATTTGGTGGTACCATTTATTGCTATGATGTATGTCGATTTTTTATATATTTATATATATATATATATATATACATATATATAGCTGCACAGTATATTGCCATATCTTTTACATGGGGTGTGCCATTCATTTGTTTCATAAATGGGCATTTGTGTTTGTATCACTAACATAAATGATGTCATTGTGGTATATAAAACAGAAGGAATGAACATGCTCTATGTTTTTTGTATGTGGTTTCCTTCATTTCAGTGTGTAAGTGGGTGCTAGCGCACAATCAGTGTTGTGTCACTGTGGTTGAGTGTCGTTGTGGGAGTAGTTGATCTCGGTCAGTTTTCCTGGATTGGGTCTGGATGTATGTGTCCTTGTGTCTCCTTGTTTTAATGAATGTATGTAAATGGACATACAGTATAAGACGAGTATGCATGTAAGTGTCTATGACTAACATCTTGCTTTGATTGTGCATTTTCGTGGAAGCAACTGACGATGATTCAGGAATCAGAAGGGAGGGCGCATGCTTACAGTGTAGGCTACTCAAATCCTCTAGGCTACTGTAATCGTGTAGACTACTGTAAACCTGTAGACTAATGTACTCCTGTAAGGTATTGTAAACCTGTAGGTTACTGTAATCCGGTAGGCTACTGTAAAGCTGTAAATTACCATCATCCTGAAAACTGTGAACTTCTATAAACCAGCAGACTAATGTAATCCTGTGGGGTATTTTAAACCTATAGGCTACTATGCTACTATAGACCTGTTGGTTATTGTAATCCGTTAGGCTACTGTTAACCTGTAAATTACTGTAAAACTGTAATCTGCTGTATACCTGTAGGCTTCTGTAAACCTGTAGGCTACTGTAAATCTGTAGTCTTCTGTACACCTGTAGTCTTCTATAAACCTGTTGGCTACCACAATCCCTAGGATACGGTACACCTGTAGTATTCTATAAACCTGTTGGCTACCACAATCCCTATGATACTGTATACCTATAGACTACTCTAATCCTGTGAATTACTATAAACCTGTTGGCTACCACACTCCCTAGGACACAGTATACCTGTAGGCTACTCTAATCCTGTGAACTACTATAAACCTGTTGGCTACCACAATCCCTAGGATACTGTATACCTATAGGCTACTCTAATCCTGTGAACTACTATAAACCTGTTTGCTACTACAATCCCGAGGATACTGCATACCTATAGGCTTCTCTAATCCTGTGAAATACTATAAACCGGTTGGATAATGTGATCATGTAGGCTACCATTAACCTGGAGGGTACAGTAATCGTATCAGCTTCTGTGGTTTGGTATGACCACTATGAGTCACACTGGTTTATGGTTATTTCACATTAGACCTGGATGTTATTGATAAAAATACCTATTGCAATAAATTGCCCAAAGTGATAAAAATAGAATTACAGCATAACATTAATATGTAACACATTTGTTTTATGAAAATATAATATATTTTTAGTAGTTTGACAGTTGTAGCCGTCAATTCTCTCAGAAATTTAATTCAAATGCAATTTCAAACTTCACATTTCTGTACTTTGGACTACATCTCATAATACTTGATATTGGGTTTGACCAATTACTTTTATGACCCTTGTTCTAATTTACGTTACACAGTCCAACCAGACCATGTACACGTCAAACATGAAGTCCTGTCCTAAACCAGAGAACAGGATCGAAATGGTCAAACGGTACGAAATATCCCAAAAGGACCACAGTATCATAGCTACACCTCCATTGCCTTGGGAATAGACGGATACAGTTCCCAGACAGTAGTGGACCGCAATCAGCCGGCTGATCACAATGCAGCATGTAGAGTTGATCCTCGGAGAGGGAACGCGCGACAAGGAGACGGGGTGTAAGAAAAAGGGATGGAGTGTGAAGAGCAGATGGATGGAAGGCGGCTTTCTGCGTTGGCGAAACAGCAACATTGACAGTGGCGCGGGGATGGATGGAAGGGACGACGCAATCTGCAGACCTCGGGACGCGAACAGCGAACCGTCGTCTCCTCGGCTCTGTAATGGTTCCCACGTTGCTGCCCCTGCACACCGGGTTTGGCAACTCCCAGGAAGAAGAGACTCTTCCTCAGCCGTGTTGTACCTCGGTGGATTCGCACAGTGGATTGGCGTCAGATCGAGTTTATTCCCGCGGCTATCGCAGGGAAGGCAGCCCCGGAAAAGAGTGCTGGGATTACAACCCAATGGATTAAGCCCCAACCTAAACCAACCTAAAGCAAGGCAACCTAATTGAGCGGCAAAACACTATGAATTGAGAGCCTGCGAGCTGTGTAGAATTTGATACCTAAATCAACAAATATGGAGACCCTGTTGTGGTATGTCTGAGGAGTCTAAGGCTCAAGTATATGCATTGATCTTGTAAAACAGTGAGATCTGGCGGGCTGTCTGAGATTGAGACTTCAAAATTGAGAAGCTATTCTTGGAATACAGAATATGGCCACTATTCAGTAGAGGGAAAACAATGGGAATCTGTCAACAAACTGGAGTCCAAGACTTCTGGATATGGAGAAACAAAACGGCGTGACCACCGCTGGTCCACAGCTCTGAAACTCCGCTGCTATCTCATAACAAGATGGCCGTGTCAGTCTTCACAGGAAAAAAACATCCTCATGTGGCAGTAATAGGTCAACGCATTATTGTGAAGGGATGACAAACTAGTAATTCTGGATATACAAATCCATGACTCACATACAAATCCATGACTTCACATCTTATAAAATGTCACGTATGGAAAGTGCAAAAGTCTGAGGAGATGTAGCCAAGTTAGCTAGCTGGCGAAGTGGAAACTTGAGAAAAGCTGACGTGGCATTGTGGGTGCACGTATACCACATTCCCGTTAAGTAGTTTATGCAGAATTTGTCTTGTAGATTCCCACGTGTTTCCTGGTGCTAGTCAGCAATATGCAGGATTATGTAGAGGTCTCTCCCTTCGCCCATCATCACACAGACTCCAACCCGCATTTCGGGTCTCTTTATGACAGACCTGAAGCCCCTCGTCTTTTGGTGCAGTGTGATTTCATAATGCCATGCAGTACAGCTGTCTCCCAGATTCAGAAAGGCTTTATTTGCATGACAATGAGACTTTCTGTTGCTAAAAAAGTCATGTAGCTTGCTCTCTCGCTTCCTCTCCTCTGTTTTCCTCTCCATCACACCCCCCCTCTTTTATTTCTGCTAAGTGACTACATCATTAAGGAGAAGACAGTGCTCCTGCAGAAGAAAGACAATGAGGGCTTTGGCTTTGTGCTTCGGGGAGCCAAAGGTGAGTGAAGCCTCTCCTCCGAACCCCCCGCCCCCCAAAAGTATCCAGTTTCCAGGGTCCTCTCCTCCTGTACACGCCTCACGTTCACCTCTTAGTGGTTCTTGTCACACTGGCCCGTCTGTTCGGTCCATCATTTCATACTCCATCACTTCCCAATGACATCCTGTTTTTCTCACTCTGTTCCCTGCAGCCCAGACTCCTATAGAGGAGTTCACTCCAACCCCAGCATTCCCCGCCTTGCAGTACCTGGAGTCTGTGGATGAGGGGGGCGTGGCCTGGAGGGCTGGCCTTCGGATGGGGGACTTCCTCATTGAGGTACGGGACCCCCGGGAAGGCTCGCCGGTTGTGACGGTTTATCACTTAGAAAATGGGGTTGGATTTGTTTTTAATTTAGTTCTGTGTTGTTGGGTGCGAGGTGAATGTTCACATCCAGTATTGTCTTATATTGGTCTGCCTGCGTGTTCATCTGTCTGTAGGTGAACGGTCAGAATGTGGTCAAGGTGGGCCACAGGCAGGTGGTCAACATGATCAGGCAAGGTGGCAACGCCCTCATGGTCAAGGTTGTCATGGTGGCACGCAACCCAGAGATGGAAGAGGCCAACCCCAGGAAGAAAGGTAGACCTTTTAGTTTGTCCCATGCAATGTATAGTTCCATTCATGTTTATAACACAATAGTAAGCGGTAAGTGTTTGGCTCTCTGTTGGCAGTCCCCCAGCAGGCTAAGAGGCTGACCCCTCCTGCAATTGCGCTGCGCTCCAAATCGATGACATCAGAGCTGGAAGACATGGGTAAGCGTTGAGAACGCCCAAAAAACAGGGAGAACAGGACTAGAGAACAATTGTTCACTTTAGAGTTCTAAAACTTAGAAATTACATTAATTGAAAAAGTCCATTAAAAATTTAGTGAGTTGACACAGGGACCCTTGGATTAATCTGGTACAGGTAAGGTCATTTATTTGTTTTACCAATGCCTACATTTGGAGGACTATAAATAAGAAATGTAATATATTTCAAATTATTGTTTGACAGTTTACAGTGAAGTCATTAATGTTGTGGAAACTCCACATTATGCAATGCACATAATCTCATCTACCCCATTTCCTCTCTATCTGCTGAATGAAATGGATGGCCAACAGTGGAGAAAGGTGGGGAACATTGTGGGACATCAGTCGTGGTCGTCTTCTTCCACATCATTGTCATCACCATATCACCATTGTCTTCATCAGTGTTTGAAGTACTGTGTTAATTTGCATTACTTTCATACCTTTAAGTGCTAGGATAGCATTCTGTAATACTGTTACAGTGAGCCTAAGATAGCAGTCTGTTCCACTATTACAGTGATGGCTAGGACAGCAGTCTGCAAAACTGTTACAGTGAGGATAGGATAGCCATCTGTAATACTGTTACTGTGAGTGTAGCTTAGCATCTGTAATACTGTTACAGTGAGGTTAGGATAGCAGTCTTGTTACACTGCAATCGTAATGGCTAGGACAGCAGTCTGCAATACGGTTACAGTGAGGATAGGATAGCTGTCTGTAATGCTGTTACAGTGAGTGTAGCTTAGTAGTCTGTAATTCTGTTACAGTGAGGTAAGGATAGCAGTCTTGTTACACTGCAATAGTGATAGCTAGGAACACAGTCTGTTACAACCATGTTTCCAATTTTGGATGGTGGGGAAAATTCAAATAAAACAAAATGCAATGATGTGCAAATCTTTTATCACTATATTTAATTGAAAATAGTACAAAGGCAACATATCAAATGTTGAAACTGAATCTGCTTTTAACAATACTCTATAAGTGTTTGGGAAATTAGGAGACCAATTGCTGTAGTTTTGAAAGTGAAATGTTTTTCCATTCTTGCTTGATATCGGACTTTACCTGCTCAACAGTACGGGGTCTCCTTTGTGGTATTGTACGTTTCATAATGCGCCAAATGTTTTCAAGAGGTGACAGGTCTGGACTGCAGGCAGGCCAGTTTAGCAGCCAGACTCTTTAACTGTGGAACTATGCTCCTGTAATAGATTGTGGTTAGGCATTGTCTTGCTATAATATGCAAGGCCGTCCCTGAAAAACATGTAGGCTGGATGGCAGCATATGTTAATCCAACATCTGTATATATTTTTCCACCTTAATGGTGCTTTCACAGACATGCAAGTCGTCCATGCCACGTAGACTAATGAGCGTGTTCATGAGCCCATGCAGTGATTCCCACTACAGAATGTCTGTTTTGAATGCACGAAAATCACAGCCAACCAATATTGGTTTTCAGTCTTGTCACTTGCATACAAAGATATTCCGGATTCTAAGAATCATTTATTGAAACATTATTCCTAAATTGTTGCACTATTTGTCTGCACAGTTTTTCATATAGTGGCGAACCTTTACTTCAAAATGACTCATCCTCTCTGGGAAGAATTTACAGAGAAAATAATCATCACAGTATAACACCAAGTCAATTAAACTTCAGAGATATCAATTTGAAGCATGAGCAATTGTAAATCAATGACACCTGTTTTGGTTCAAAATGACAACAGGTGCAGTGAAGAGGCAACAGCTAGACAACACATAGAAAGGGAAGGGTTTTGCAGGTGGTGACCACAGGCGTTTTCTCTCCTTATCCTTCCTGACAGATTATTCTCTAGTTTTGCATTTTGCTAGTGTTCTTGTCACTACTGGTAGCATTGGATGGTACCTCCAACCTATTCAGGTTGCACAGGTAGTCCAGATCCTCCAGGATGGCACATCCATAAGTGCCATCTCAAGAAGGTTTGCTTTGTCTCGCAGGATAGTCCCAAGTGCATGGAGGAGATACCTGGAGACAGGCCATTACATGAGGAGAGCTGGATAGGGTTGTAGAAGGGCATTAACCCGGCAGCAAGACCAGTGTCTGCTCCTTTGTGGGAGGAGGAACAGGAGGAGCACTGCCAGAGCCTTGCAAAATGACATCCAGTGGGCTACTGGTGTGCGTGTTTCTGATCAAACTGTCAGTTCGCCTCATTCTCTTCACAGATGAGAGCTAGTTCACGCTGAGCACATGTGACAGACATGAAATAGTTTGAAACGCTGTGATGAACAGTATGCTGCCTACAACATCATACAGCATGTCCGGTTTGACGGATGATCAGTGATGGTTTGGGGAGACATATCCTTGCAGGGTAGCACGGAGGTACCGGATGAAATTCTCAGACCTTCTCAGACCCATCGTCAGACCTTACGCTGGTGCAGTGGGCCTGGGTTCCCCCGGTGCAGGACAATGCTCAGCCTCATGTGGCCAGAGCGTGTACGCAGTTCCTGGACGACGAAGGCATTGATGCCATTGACTGGCCCTTGCTTTCCCCAGACATGAATAAGAACCTCTGGGACTTTATGTATCTGACACCTCCAAGTAGAAACACAAACTGCGCAGAGGCTCACTGAGTAGATTAAAAGGTGGAGGTCCTCCCTCTAATCAGGAGAATGCCCAGATGTCTGGAGTGCATACAGGCTCGTAGGGGCCATACACACTACTGACTCACATTATGAGTGGCCGTGGTGAAATTTATGAGATGTTCTACCAGTTGTTTTTTTGGCATTACACAACTTTTGCAGTATTGCCCTTGTCCTAGCTTTTTTTTAAACGTGTTGCTGGCGTTAAAGTGGGCTTATAACATTTCTCAGTTTCAACATTTCATATGTTTTTTTTGTACTACTTTCTATTGAATATAGGGTTTAAATGATTATTTTCGGGTTTAAATGCACATTATTGCATTGTGTTTTCCTTTACTTGTTACACAGTGTCCCAACGTTTTTTGAAATCAGGGTTGTGTATTGTAAATGATGGCTATAATAGCGGCCTCTTATATTGTTACAGTGATGGCTAGGATAGCAGTGTCCTAGTATTACTGTTAGAGTGATGTCTAGGATAGCAGTCAGTTATACCTTATAGTGTTGGCATAGGATAGCAGTCTCAGTTATTTGTAATTCTGATGCCTATAATAGCAGTCTGATTTATACTGTTATTGTGATGCCTAGGATAGCAGTCTGATTTATACTGTTATTGTGATGCCTAGGATAGCAGTCCGATTTATACTGTTATTGTGATGCCTATAATAGCAGTCTGATTTATACTGTTATTGTGATGCCTAGGATAGCAGTCTGATTTATACTGTTATCGTGATGCCTAGGATAGCAGTCCGATTTATACTGTTATTGTGATGCCTAGGATAGCAGTCTGATTTATACTGTTATCGTGATGCCTAGGATAGCAGTCTGATTTATACTGTTATTGTGATGCCTAGGATAGCAGTCCGATTTATACTGTTATTGTGATGCCTAT
>JACXGK010011539.1:0-15859 GCA_016801125.1 Novumbra hubbsi
CACCTGGTTAAATGGTAGAGGGTAATAGACGCACCTGGTTAAATGGTAGAGGGTAATAGACGCACTTGGTTAAATGGTAGAGGGTAATAGACGCACTTGGTTAAATGGTAGAGGGTAATAGACGCACTTGGTTAAATGGAATGAGGGTAATAGACGCACTTGGTTAAATGGTAGAGGGTAATAGATGCACCTGGTTAAATGGTAGAGGGTAATAGACACACCTGGTTAAATGGTAGAGGGTAATAGACGCACCTGGTTAAATGGTAGAGGGTAATAAACAAACTTGGATAAATGGTAGAGGGTAATAGACACACCTGGTTAAATGGTAGAGGATAATAGACGCACTTGGTTAAATGGTAGAGGGTATTAGACACACCTGGTTAAATGGTAGAGGGTAATAGACACACCTGGTTAAATGGTACAGAGTAATAGATGCACATGGTTAAATGGTAGAGGTTAATAGATGCACCTGGTTAAATGGTAGAGAGTAATAGACACACCTGGTTAAATGGTAGAGTAATAGACGCACCTGGTTGAGGTACTGGTCTTCTCCATGGTGGACATAAGGCGGGCGAAGGCATCAGCCACTCTGCTCCCGGAGCCACTGGGGTCAAGCTTGGCTGTGGTTAGCTCATACAACTCCGGGTCGACACCTAACAACACAGACGTGTTTATATAGGCCACGCCTCCAATGGCACACTGTCCCCTATAAACTACCACACTTTCTGACTGGGGTCCGTAGGGACGTTGGTTAAAAGCAAGGCACGATAAAGGGAACAGGGTGGCATTTGCAACAACAAAACATGAAAGTACCCAATTGCCAACTGATTCAAACTCAGATGTAGATAATATTAATTCATACAAAGACACTGATTTAAAATGGTTAGAAGCGAAGACTAAAGACTAGAAGCAATAAACAAAGAAGAAATAGTACAGATGGGGGAAACTGGTTTATAGAACGTTTCGTCAACGTCCTGGTCTTATCAGAACTCACCAGGAGGTTCCTCCTCCCCGTTCTCACCTGGTGCATTCTGAGAGGATGTTGAAGTCACCAAAAAAAGTCCCCAACCCATATTAACGAGACACATACACCTTAAATGCCAGTCAAGACCCCAGCATTTAAATTGGGACGACATGATCATGGGAGATCCACCGTGGCCCCTGTTCATTTAGTAATGTTCCCACCTAATTTCTTCCTCCCCTGACAATTCTTAAATATCCAAATCATAGTCACTGGCTTGTTTCATCACACCAACTCCACAAGCCGGAGAATTACCATGCTCTCTAAAGAGACCATCACTCGCGCCTAGTCCAATACCATTGTGTCTCCGAAAATAGTGTAGGGCCTAAGGGTCAATTTGGGATTGGGAAACATTTGTTCAAATGAACAACAAGCTTGTCGGTGGGGGTGAGAGGGGTAGGGGTTGCAGTTTTCCAGTGCTGACCTGGGATGGATGTGGAGCAACTCGAGCCAGAGTCCTCCACCGGCCCAAAGAAATCCAGGTTGAGTAGAGACGAGCCTCCGCTCGCTTGAAATTCAACACGGCAGAACGGGCAGGCCCGAGGCGGCCGGAGGTTAGAACACAGGCGACAAGTCAGGGGGAAAAGAGATGAACGTAAAGATATGCAGCGGAGCAGGACACCAGTGTTAGTTACAAAGGAGGAGTGCATATGAGCCCGGTGCAGTAGGCACTAAACGTTTGAGGACCGTCTGGGAAGGGAACGGAAACCAGTTTCTTTCCCCACCTAGTGACAGTATGTCCGTCTCCGTTTGGTGCCTAATGAACTGTACCCGGGCTAATTGCCTTGGACGTTGCCCGCGGTAATGGGAAAATGTAAGAGTGGACCTACAGATGTTAATTTAGCTACATGTGATTTGAGTTCAGAGGCATATGGAGATTGGAAAAGAAATCTGGGTATGGTAACAGCAATGGATATTGTAAGCAGTCTATTATGATAAAAATGAGGACACAATACAAGTTATACATTGGTGAACAATTTTCGCAACTGTGTGAAACTAGAAACGACATATGGTACAGGAAGTCGACGTCAGTTGGTGTTAACGTCCAATGGGAGTTAATGGAAGACAAAAACGTTTGAAAAAGCCTTTGAAGGAGCGGCCGCTCGGTCCATCGGCGGGCTCGGGGGCGGGGACCTACCGTCGAGGGGGTTGGTAAGGCCACTGCTGCTCCAGTCGAACTGGACGGGCGGGAGCGCTTCCTGCTGAGGAACACAAACAAGCGGGCTTGGAAGAGGGCGGTGGACAACCCCCTTTGGGAACACAGGTCGGTCAGGTAGGTGGTCAGGGCGAACGCGGGACCACTTATTCTGCCCACCCGGCGGCCTCTGCCTTCTCAAGCCAAGTGGTTTAGCTTAGCGGTTCGGGCCGCAGCGTAGGTTCGGTTAATTACACTACGACATACACATATAAAGCACTATTTGGATCCCTTCTAGGACACTTATTGACTTAGGAAGAGCTGTATATACGTATATCAACACCAACCAAGCGCATCTAAAGGTCCAGGGCACAAAGCATGAAGATTCCAAGCCATGTGCCCCGGACAGTGACCATAGTGACTAAACCCATTAGGGGTCCACACCTGGGCTGTGTCGGGTGGAGCACTTATGCTTATGATCTCTGCTGGAGCCACTGGCGGGGCTTGTTGTGCTATGGATGCAATCATCTCTGCTGCTGATATGGGTTTCACTGGCTCTTTGGTGGGTTCCAGCATGCCCTAAGAGAGGAAGACAAACACACTGCTACATGGATTTCTAAAAATCTTCTTTTTTTTTTTTTTTTTTATGGCAGGCATCAATTGGGATTCACTTTACCCCTAACCCCCCCACACACACAGATTCTAACATCAAACTGACAGGTTAGGACACGAAATGTCAATATATAATGAGGACAGTTGCAAACCTAAGGTATTGTGATTATAAATGCAACTACGCAGGCACTAATCAGCTGCCTTTCAAGTGGTGCATTAAGAATTGAGGTAGCGAATATTGTTTTGAAAGTTCAATCCGCAAGTAGCGAGGAGCACATATTCTCGCAGCACACTCACCAGGCTGGCAGCGTACATGGGAACTATCACTGGCTGCTTCTTCTGACCTGTGAATAGCTGTAATGAAAAACACCGGCCGCATTACAAAATAATTAGGCGTCCGTACGGTCGAGAACTCAAAAGGTTACAGCCATTCATCTGAAAATCTACCTACCGACACAAAGTTCGAGCAATTTATTTGAAATGTGATCATGGGTTTTTCCGGAGAGCCATTAATGACAAGGTCACAGGAAGGGAGTAAAGGATGCGTCTCAAATAACACCCTACCGTCTACATAATGCATAGTTTCTGCCCAGAGCCCAAGTGAAAAGTAGTGCACTATGCAGTAAATAGTACGTCAGGTGGGACGACGTGGATGACGGATGGAACTCACAATGTTCCTGATGTCGATGCCCAACGAGCAGAGTAGTGTCTTGTTGCTATGCGAGCCGCCCCATTGGTGTCGCAGGCCAAACGCCTCGTGGATGTCCAGCAGTTGCCTCCACAGCTCATCCCCCGCGACCCTGTAAGCAAACGGATGACGATGACGAGGTGGTACCACGAACAAATACAAACACTGTCAGATTACAGTATATTGCTGCTGTATCAACGCAGATCCAGGAAACCAAAAATGTGCCACGTTTTCACCTTGGTATTTCTATGCGCTTTGCCAAAGCACAGGACATTTTGCCCTCACTCACCCATTGTCAGGGGCACCGCCCTTCGTGTCACTCTCTTTCGGCTGTAACCTCTCCGGAGGCTCGAGAAGTGTTTTGAGGGGGACTACTTTCTCCGTCAGATGAGGGACAGGTGCTTCAGGGAACGTAGTCTGAAAGAGTTTCTCCAGCCGACTGCATAGTGCCGCCTAGTATAGCAGACGGGTAATAACGGCCGACATTGTTGGATGAGACACTGCTTTAACAACCCTCGGTTCACATTTAACACACAAGCAATAACAACGTTGTTGAATAAGGTAATGGTTGAGGCCTTTTGTCAAGCGCTGTTCCTCAAAAGTATTGCGCATTGCAATCTTAAATGGTGTATTCCTTGACGGACAAAGACGTATTCCACTTTGTTAAACAATGACGGACACACTGACCCGATTAAATCAACAGAACTCATATCTTCAATAGGCGTTTAGTGGCAGACTCCAAAAGCAACAACAAGGTAGGGGTCATTGTTACATTTGTACTTGAGAAGGTGGAATTCCATGAATAGTCACATTCCCGAGCCGAGAGCAGGTGAGGGCTCCAGCTACGTACGCTGGTGGTAAACGTCAGAGTGTATCACATTTCCCTACTTGAGTACAATACACATACAATTCCCCTGCAACACAATAACTTCCAATTTGGCACCCACACATACGAAACATTCTTTTTTCGAAAACAAGAGTTGGGTGCTACATTTAAATGGCAGATGCAGTTAAAAACACTCGAGTGCCGCGTTTCCTCACCATAGAGACAACTGGCCATAGGCTTTCCTTCTGTGCGTGATACATTTCATTTAGGCCCGGAGCCCTGAAAGCAGGATACGTACCGACTGACTGTCTTTCCTGCTGACCTGGTCATTCCTGGCTGGATGTGTGGCTGTGGGCTCGCTCTCGTGCCACTCGTCCTCACCCGCTTCCAGAGACACGGCGGCGGTGGCGTCCTCTCCAAACGCCGCCCAGGAGTCGCCGCCCCTGCCACCCGCTTCCGGTTGGTCGAAGGCATTCCAACCGGCATCCGCGTCAGGTCCCGTGCCAACGGGAGCTGAAGTGAAGTCGGCGAAGCTGTCACTGCCGGGAAAGTCTGCAAACGTCCCTCCGTCCGCCTCCTCGGTGGCCTCATCGTCGCCAATGTGGCTCTTGGGAGCATCAAAATCGCAAAAGTCCTCACTGTCGTCCCCTGCTTCTTGTGTGGCCGGTCCCTGTGACGACGGCTGGTCAAAGTCGATAAACCCTGGCCCGCTAAAAGAGGCCGCGTCCCCAAAGTCTCCGAAGTCTTCGCCGCCGCCGTCGTCGTCCTCCGGCAGTTGGCTGTAATCGGCGGGCGTGGCCGTCTCCTCTTGCGGTGGTGACGGCACCGACCCAGTTGTGCTGAAGTCACCCAACTCCTCAAGGGCGTCCGTGGAAAGCGGCCGGCCGAAAGACGTTTCTGTCTCGGTTTCGGTTTCGCCCTCGTTTCCGGACCCGCATCTGTCGTCAGCTTGCTCACCATCCCCATCGGCACTGTCGGTTTCGGGCAAAACCCCGTTTTCACTGACACTTGCATCATCATCATCTTCTTCCAACTGCTCCAGATCCAGACCGTTTTGTGTGACCTGTTCCTCTACGTCAACTGCCTTCGGTGCAGAGTCCTCGCCAAAAAACACCTCAGTCCCAGATTGCTCACGTAAAACCTGCCGAAGGCCACAGTGCTCGTGTGCGAAGTCAGGCTGGAGGTCCCTTTGTTCAGAGTTAGCAGCGTCTCTGTGAAAGTCCCCGTTGCTCAAACCTACCGTGGTCCCTCCGGCCTCAGCAAGGTGCGGCGAGGCAACGGAGCCGGCAACGTTGTTGGGTTCAGTTCTAATGTGACTCCATAATGTGTCCCTGACGGTCTCCTCTGTGCCGGTTCCCTGCCCGGCGTTAGTGTGTTCCCGCACCTGCTGGCAGGCAATGCCTGACAGCCATTTGTCCCCGTTGGGACTGTCCAAGTCCTCCCTCGAGCTGTGCGTCACCTCGCTGGGGTGTCCTTGAGCGTCAGTGTTAGAGAAAGCGGAAAAGTCTGCAAAGTCATCCTCTGAGCTACTGGGGGGCTGGTTTTCTGCACACTCGGCGGTGACCAAGATGGTTCCTTTCTTTTTAGAGTGGCCAGAACTCTGCAAACACTGGTTTCCCTCCATTTCAGTAGTGCCGAAACCATTTGTTAGAACCTCCGCGACCCCGCCATTGTAATCGAGGATCTTGTCCATGTTATCAATCTGACTGCTGCCAGATACGTCCAGGGTGTTCGAATGATTATTGGCTTGTGTGTGGTCAGAAAGCTTTTTCAACTCCTCCCCAATCACAGTTCTCCCCGAGAGACTGTCGTCCTGACAGCCTCCCTGCACGACACTGTTTGACTTGGGGAGCTCGTTCAGGGGAACCCTGCCTGTGGGACCTGAGCTGAGGTTTGACGACCCAACCACCCCTCCATTATTTATGAGTTCTGGTGGTGAGGTGGCGGCCAAAGCCGGAGTCTGGCTGAAGGTCGCTGGGGTGTCAAATTCCGTGAAGCTGATGCTGGTGGGAATTCCAGAGAAGCCCCCAAAGTCCCCAAACTCATCTTCTTCCTCGGCGCCATCCTCCATTGGGGGAGGGGAGGAGGAGTACATATGGATCACTTCCGGGTCCATGGTCTTGAAGAGGCTGCACTGTGCCGTGAGGTTACACCTACAGAGGACCAACACACTTGTCAGCGACCATAGGATGATTGCATACATTCCAAAAAATTCCATTCTTTCTAATGGTGAATTAACACAAAAACATAAATGTGTTGTAAGGAGAGGGGAGCGGTGTGCTGGAAGTCTAGTACCTTTGCGGTTAGCCTTGTCTGGTGTGTTGATTTAATCCTAAAGCAAATTAAATTAGAGTGGACAGATTGTTTTTCAAATTGACAGTAATTAAGTTCTAATGGAGAAGTGGTGTTGTGAACTGGAAGAAGCAGTAAACGCATTGTTAACCCTTAACTACCTCTGACCTATACAAATAACGGGAAATTCAAACTGAAAGCGCGATTATATTTCCTAGTTCTCATCAAAGTAATCGCAAATTAAAGTGTAGCTATAATTTATTTTATCAGTACCAATGCCTGTTCATCTACACATGCCAAAATACTTTTTTAAGCAATTTGTGATGCTGTTGCCCTAAGGGCTGACAACAGTTAGTTATTTTGGCATGCTCAAGGATGAACTTGCACAACGTACAATAAGTGATGGCCCCAAACTGGCATAGAAAGTGGACACCAACATTGGTCAAGAACATTATTAAGAACATATTGTTCAGGTCTAGCAGGAAGCTGTGACACAAAACAGGAAATTCACATATACATAATCATTATATTGCACAAATATAGCTAATCAAACGTAATCATACGACTTCAGCATGTTTTAGCCAGGAAATAGTGCTGACATATGAGAAACAGGTGTCCGTCCTGGTTAACTAACGTTCGTTACTTATTCAGTGTTCCATGCAATAACAGTCAACAAGCATTAACTTACAGGCGATGACACATATGATTTAGATATCTGAAAACATCTGGGTAAATAAAACAAGTACACGCAATCCATCTTGTAACAATTGTTGTTGCCGACCATCGGCGAGTTATTACTGTAATAAGTAGCTCAATTTCAGGCGAGCAAATAGGGCAGATAACTACAGTGGCAAGTCGATGTGAGTTAGCAGAACTAGCTAGTAACCTATAATAGCTAACTAACGTTAGATATCAATCTTTTTTATTAGGCTAACAGCTAAATAATGACAATTCGTACCAGCCAGGCTAGCTTTAAAAACAGGCCCTGGCTGGAATACACCTGCTCTCCATCGGATGGGGAGGGCAGTGAAATTACGTTAGTAGGTAGCAATAGTGTACTGTAGTTGGCTGAGCTAGTTAGTCACGTAGCCAGTGTTGCTAGCTAAATAGCCAGCACAAATGTCGTAGTTAACAGGCTAATAACAACAATTGGTAATATGAGCCTATGCAAATGGTTTTCCATGTAGTTGTAGGCTCAATTAGGCATATGGGTAAATTATTAAAATGTGTTTGTACACTGATTCAGTATCGAGGGCAAAAGTGACAACCTAACTAGGTTACAGTAGCATAATGCTAGCTTGGTAGTTCTGCTGATAGCAAAATTGCTAGCTAATGCATAGGCATGACTAACGTTACAAGGCTGCACTCCCGTCTCTACCTAACATTAGCTTGCTAGCGTTAGCTAGTTTCTCGCCGTATCCTGCATCCGGGTTGGTTGGCAGTGTACAAAGAAACATTTCGCATACCTTAATATTGTCACCGTTTATTTCCATGGTTAAGATGAAGTAGGTACTTGCCACAGACTGAAAACAAGACAATAAGGTGGTTTCGTACTGACTGAGACAACCAGCAAGCTACGTTAGAGACAGTTGTAATGATGATCCTACTTTGGTCCCTTCTTTCTGAGTATTTCCCAGAATGCAACAATAGCTTGGTGTGGCAGGGCTTTTCCAGAGGCTTTTCCCTCAGCGCTGGTGCTTTTTTCAATGCTGTAGTGCTACAGACAGGTAAAAAACATTGATGAGTCTATATCGACAGAAGTATACATCCAAATCTGCACTGGCGGTGGTAATTATTGAGCCTAGTGGGCTTTTGTGGTATACTGTATGTTGTGCAGTCACACCCCTTTCAAGGCTGGACATTTTTGTTGAAAATTGCATTTTATTTTCACCTGCTGATTTTCCTTAACTTTAAAAAGAGACATTTCTTAAACTTATAAATAATGCGAATGTATAGGTCCAACCATTATTCACCCATAGTCAATGCTTGGTGGGTCCCCCTTTAGGTACAATACCAACAGAAAGTATTTTCCCTGGAATTGGGTTTTCACTTTTTGTCATCAGTGCGTCAATGCATTCATCTGTGTTCTGGGACTGTGATCTGTTTTAGTGCTTTCTCTGTGTTCTGGGACTTCAGCTTCTCAAGAATTTAAGTATATTTTGCTTTATCCTAAGTTGTTACTGGTTTGCTTGACAGAATTTAATTTGCGGTCTTTTTGACATTGCCTATTCAATCCTTGTTATTGTACTGTACTGTATCTGATTTCTCAGTACTTGTGACTGTGGACTGTGGGTTTATTTTCATTCCAAATTGCCCTATTGTTCCTTATTTATCCATCCGTAGGGATGTGGCCTTAACTGCCTCCATAGCTATACACATCTGTGGGAGGAAATTTAGCAATTGTTTTTAACATTTCAGTGCCTGTAATTTTCCAGTGGCAGTGACCATATTATCTGTGTTGTTCCTGAAATAAAGACTTGCAAAAACAAAGAGGTTCTGCAGGACATAGTCGAGGAAGGCCTCTCAATTATCTTTGTTGTTCATATTTTTGTTGAATTTATCTATTTCTGTAAGCTTTTTTTTTTTACCTTTCTGCTGATGCTTGATAAGATGCCTTGTTGGGGTCTTAGACGCCCCCAACCCTGTCATGCAAACCCTTCTAACCTACTGTATCCTGCACATACAACCCATGTGGAATCCTTGGTTTCTGACTGCCCCTGGTATTGCCAATCTGCTGTCAACAAACCCTCAGAACATCCAGTCAATAAAGGCGGTGTGGCAAAGGTTATTATCCCTCTAAAGTGGAGATTCTCTTTGTGAATTAAGTTGACACTTTGTTAAACTTTTTTTAAAATGATGGCTCACCACTTTGTGATAGGTGACTTTAACATTTCAACACCTGTAAACTCCTTCCAAGATCGTAATGCGTTGTCAAAATATTTGATAAATATCTCTCCCTCTCCAATTCCTTTTCCATCTTGTCTTTTGAGTCTACCTTCTCAACCTTACTCTGCTCTCTTTCTACCTCTGTCGCTTGTCCGCTCGCCAGCCCGACTTTCCCCTCCCGCTCCATGGCATACTGACTCACTGAGAGCTAACAGAACAGGGATGTGGATTGCCAAACAAAAGTGGAAGAAAACAGAACTTCCAGAGGACCTGTCGTTCTGTCATTTGCTTCTCTATATTTCTTCTTCCTCTGTTTCTGCCGCCAAAGCCAATTTCTATCACTAGATTACAAGCAACTGCCTCTCACCCCAGGAATCTCTGCCACATTTTCCCCTTTCCTAAATCCTCTCCCTCTCACCTCATTTCAAAATGGTTGACAATATTCACTTCCTCATTCACTCATCCTGTTCAGGCTTCTGGCCTCACTGTCCGGGAACTACCTTATTCCTTGACCTCTTTCTCTTCCCTCTCTTCAGACGAAGTCCTGGATCTAGTGGCGTCTGGCCATCCGATAACCTTTCCTCTTGAAGCTATCCCTTCTTTCCTTCTCCATACCATCTCTGTAGACCTTTGACCTTTCCTAATTGTCCTCATCAACTCCTCCCTATCCACTGGCTGTGTTCCTTCTGACTTCAAGTCAGCTTATGTTGCCCCCCCCCCCTCAAGAAACCAATGTTTAATACTTCTTATGTTCAAAACTACAGGTATCCCTTCTTCCTTTTCTATCTAAAATGCTTGAGCGTGCAGGTTTCAAGACAGGTCGCTGGACTGATAAGACGGAGGTGCTCTTCCACCCAGAGAATGTCTGCCCGCTTCAAGATGTGTCCATAACGGTTGACAACTCCATGGTGGTCCCCTTACAGAGTGCAAAGAACCTTGGTGTGACACTCGACAAGAACCTGTTATTCTAACAGTAACTAGCACTTGTAGATTTCATGCTTAACTCGCACCACCTTGCATGTGACTATAATCATTACCCTTGTTCCCTCCAAATAGTTACTGGAAGTTAAGAGAAGTTCCTCACGATCATTATTTCACAAGGAGGGAATTGGTCATAAAGTAAATTTACAGTGTTTTTACACTTAAAGCACACATGTATGTTGAGTATTAAGCACAATAAAAATGATGCACTTGGGGTGTGTACAAAACAAAATACAATAATAGCAAAAAAACTAGATTTCGAACTATTATTATTGGCTTAATGTTTTTTTAACATCAAATTCAGAGACCATGAGTGAAAAATTACTTTTCATCAAATTTTCTTTGGTAAGCAGTAGTAAGCTACTTCTGTTGTTTTCCACTCCTGATTCAAATAAATGACCAAAAATATGTTATGTTTGTCCATTATTTGTTTTCTATTTTGCAAAGCCCAGTTTGAAAATAAAAACATACAGTATATAATACTTTGCTTTACAAAAAAGGAAAACCCACAAAGAATATAAAATAACGGTTTACATTTAATCGATTATCTATTAATAATGAACAAGCGATACACGAAGTGGCATTGTTTATGATCATAAAATGGATGTGAACCCCTGTCCAAAACGGGCAGTTTTACTGTGAGGCGTTGGTTTGGTGGTTTCTGCCATATCTCCATGTACTTGACAAAATGGACACTAGATGGCACAATTTGCCCAGTGTGGTGCTGATATCTTGTTCCACAAAAGGATGTTTTCTTTTGCAACTCAACAGAGCTTGCTCATTCCAGGAAATACCAATACATTTAATTTCTATTTTACCAGGTATGTATGACCGAGAACACGTTTTTGTTCAGTAATGATCAGGGAGGAATTGTGGTTAACTGCCATACATATAAATATGTTTCACTAGGTCCTTGACCTTGCAACTTTTTGGTCACTGGTCAGATGCCCAAAACAGAAGGCTCCTTTCCACAAAGGGTTCAGTCATTATTTAGTGATCTACATATTCTGAGCAAGTTAGGGGAAAAGCTATTCCCTGCATTTGAATTTACACTGTATTGTCAATGTGGCCATTTTGATTTTACCACAAGACATTGCATGAAGTATCGTATAAACCCTTAAACTGTACATGTAGTGGATATTGTTATCATATGTTTGAGTGATTGCACATGTATTACCAGGTTATAGTATGAAGTCAGCATATTTTATATGTTAAGCTAATATATACTAAACCAAAATTTGTGTTTACATTTCTTAAAGAAGCAATTATTTATGTGACTTGTTTTTAAAGTAGTTCTCGCGAGCCAAATCATATTCGTACTTGGTACATCTTTAATGCGACTGCTTTTAGTTCTCCTCGTTCTTTTCTTGTAAAATCATTGAGTACGGTATATTCAACACCCTATCCAACACTAAGGTGCACGCCAAGGGAGGATCAAGCTGGAAATCCGGAACAGATATTAAACCGCAAGTGGTATTCACTTCAAATTAAGTTACAGAAATGTAGTCACGTATCAACAAAAAACATGATTACGTTATCATCACTGCAAGTATTAACACCACGAATGGGTTATTGTTCGTGCAGGAATTGATTCACTAACATTTATAATGCAAAAATAACACATGTATGTATTCGCTCTCTGCTTCATGTCGGCGCCTGGAGTCAACTGTCATTGTAGAATCATTCACTGCACCCGCTGTTCTTACTAAACTGTCATTAAACAAGCGCAGCGCTGTTGCTATGTAGATGTGTTCATTGCTAAATATTATCACTGGAGAGGGAAGAAATACCTTCAGGTTTTCGGCATTGTGGTGTGAGGAGATTTTTGTGTATGACTTATGCCAGGTATGCGGGAAGCAATACTTCCTTCATTATCTCTGTGGACAGATCAGCCAGCAAGACTGAAGACTTTAAAGTAAGACAAACGTTTCTAAAGATAGTAAATTCCAGAAAAATTGTCATGTTTATTATATGTTTAGGGTTACACAGGGGGGTAGGGATAGCACACATTTCAGGATTAGGTTAAGGTGAGACCTTTGACAGTCAATGCAAACCTGTGAATACTTGTGCGTTTTCAGTAGTCTAGGCTACAACTACATGGCCCATAGTACGTTTCGGTGCGCCTCATGACGTAACTTCATATGAGCAAGAGCAGGCTGGAGCAAATAACCGACTGAAACCTACACTCAAATTGTCCTATGCCAAGTCCGGTGCGTTTGCTAGTGTTTTAGACAAAAAATTGTTGGACAGCATTTAATAACGTTGTAAAGATAGATATCACATAATCGTTTGATGTGAAACTAATGCGAACATTTACTATTCTTTGGGTTCCTTACATGCTTTGGTGTGAGGTTTCTCAGCTGAAACATTCAAATTGGATTTCGAGCGAATATCGGGAAAATCCAGATGATGCTTTTGGATTCTAATTAGGTAACGCAGGTTAGTAAATAACGTTTTATGTAACGTTAATATATATATATATATATTTACAGCCATTTGTTTTTCTACCAAGGTGAAAGTTACTGTCATAATTATATATGTATAACAAATGTATATACATGTTTAATTGTTGCATACCACTTTACTAATGTTGTTGGCCCCTCGTCGCCAATACACATAGGCAACAATTGAATAGGTTTTCACTTTCAAACAAGTTCAGTTATGGCTCAGAAACCAAACAATGACTTTTCCAGCAGTCAGCAATACCTAAACTGAGGTTGGTGTGGAGGCTTTACATAAATAAATACAGACAATACGTAGATAACGTATCCACAATCTATGTACTGCCTGTATTTCAGCAACTCAAAATTAGGCAACTCTCTGCTTTTCAGTATACACTATGATCACACTTTTGAAATATGTATTTAACTCTTCTGGTTGTGGACAATAAAGGGTCTCTCCCTTGTGTCGTTGACGAGCGGGTTTGGCCCGCTCAGAGAAAGCCCAGCGGGGGGGGCTATTGTTCCTACAACATAAACTGATTTGCATGCATCATCTCACTCGAGCATCTGGCCTCGTGAGTCCCTCTTTTGTTCTCCAACATTTGGTCCATTTGTTCAACTGTCCAGTCATATTCCTTGCTGACCATATCATTGTAGGACCCTTATAGCCCGCCTTTCCTCACTATAAAATCTAATTGACACCCTAGTATACATTATGTTTTTTGTAATGACAACTGTTCCAGATAAGTGCTACTTTCATAGAAGACTTGTATCATAACTGCTTATAGGGCTGTGTTTTTGTGCAGCCTGTAATTATATTTATTTTGAAATTCCATTTAACTCCACTGAAGATTTGTAGGCTATAGATACAGAGTGCTGTCATAACCCACAGCCTTTGTGTCATTCACTCCCATCTTACTTTATCGCTCATAGGTTAGCTCACTACATCTTTGGACGCTTCATTGGGTCTAAAAATAACACTGCTATATTACCCTCACCAGAGTTGGTTTTCATGAAATTGACCCACTACTTTGCTTAATCACGTTGGTACTCTACTCCAGCATCCCAGATAATTGACTCAACCCCGCTTTGACACCAAGTGCTCTAGGGATATGTTTTCACTGGCGTCATTTTGTTATACAAGTGCATTTGTTTGGTTGAAAAGCCCCAAGGATGGGTGTGTGTTTCATGCCATGATTAGGGAATAAAAACAAACGTGGGTTCAGCGAAGGTTGATGAGGCTAAAGATGAATGGAGCTTGTTAGCGTCACGTTTCAGTTCTGTCGCTCTTCGCACAAGATAGCGAACCCAATGAGTAAACAGCGACTCTGGGGCACGTGCAGGAAACATGCTTATTGCTCACAAAGCCACACGTCAACAACTGCAACATTGGGTGAGCCATGACTCAAATGTTGGCCGACGAACTATAGTTGAATGCTTATGAAGGTGTAATTCATTGCTTTGCTTATATCTGTATTTTGTGTAGGGCTGTTGGTAACATTTATGGGGCAGTTCCATGCTTTTGCTCAGAAGTACAGTTGACGTTTTTCTGTGGTACTTATAGCCGATTTGAGCAGAGAGCAATTGGCCAGACAAAGCAGACCACACCCGACTTATACCTCTTTCTAAGTCTGAATTGATGAATCCGTATTATGTTTCTGCTGTGGTTTTGTATCAAAGAAGACTATGAATCTGTCCAACTCCATGAACCGCTTCAGCGGAGAGTTGTGCTGTGGTGGTCAATTCCGGACAATCTTTCCGGAAAGATTCCTCTCTCCTGCCTGGACAGGAAGACAAAACACTGTTATACTAGGTCCTCTACGATCTTCGACTCTACACTTCCCTTCGTACACTACAACCCTTGCTTTTTCCTCCTGTTTTCAAGTTTCACTTAATGTGTTTGACAGGTCCATTCAAGGGCATACAAGCCGCTGCCAAATGTATCTGGCACCGTAGTCTGTATGTAGTTCAATTCAAAATCTAAATACTTACGTTCCCAATTGAATTGCATTGTCTGGTATAATACTATAATAGATCTAAAAATTATTTTTTTTAACTTTTGACCAGATAAGACATTTTTGTGGAACGTAGCATATTATGCACTGAACAATTATCCAATTGAGCAATTATCTTATATAATATTCTCATCACATTTTGCATTCTGTTCCCATATAATGTCCACCACTAGCGATGCCATCACACCAAATTATGTGTAAGCTTGCTTAGAGAATAAAGGTGATTCTGGTTTTTCATGCTTTAACCCTTTCGGTTTCATATTATGTGGGGGACTTTTTTAGACACTAAGGAAAATGTACGACCAGGTTGACTTTTTCTGGGAACAATCATTTATCTTTCTTTCACGGTTGTCACAGTGTTCTCCCTTGATGAATAATTCAGAAGGGTTTGAAAAACTAGCATGCTCCATCTGCTGCCTCCAAAGTCAGACGGACTCCTGTTTCTGTTTTTTTACTGACATCTCTGTTTTTCTTTATTGCCAATTACATAAACAGTACTCATACACTTTGACCTCAGTTCATTCTCAAATGTACTGTATTTTGCAGACTTCCTGAAATGACCTGCTACTTGGTCTCTTCTTTCATACTTTGTCTTCCACCCTGTCTCTCTCAGATCACCTATCTCACGGTTTCTTAACGCTTAGTGTCCCTCATCCCCCACCAGTAGTGTTTTGTCCACAAGCATTTAGGAGCCATGTTTTGAACAATTTTGTCCCTGTCTTGATAATCTGTTTATTAAATTGCACCTAAAACTAAACCCCTCTTTATTGGATTGTGAAACATGGCACGTATGTCCTGTGAACAGACGCCAGTAAAATACCATAGTCTTGTTCTACTTGCTTAAAAGGGGACATTTTAAATAGTTTCTGTTTGTTCAGTTGGGTAGTAGTCATTATTGTCTTAACATTAAAGTGATTTAATGTTTGCAGACAGTTTTGACCCCGCCCCCAACACACCCCCCC
>JACXGK010011540.1:0-15827 GCA_016801125.1 Novumbra hubbsi
CCCTCATGGTCCTGGGCCCACCCCCTCATGGTCCTGGGCCCACCCCCTCATGGTCCTGGGCCCACCCCCTCATGGTCCTGGGCCAACCCCCTCATGGTCCTGGGCCAACCCCCTCATGGTCCGGGGCCCACCCCCTCACCAACCAGGCCGGTCTCAGGCCTGCCACCTGTGCCCCGCGCCAGACGCGTCTCCAGACATAATATTTGAAGTACAGTAATGAGGGCGAGGGGGGGGGGGCACGCCGACCCGGGGAAGGAGAATGAAACGTAGACGTCTGAGTATTTGAACCGCAACTCACAGCAGCTGCGTGTCCGTCCCTCAGTCTCGCAAACAAACAGCCTTCTGAAGATGGTGTGATTGTTCAGGAGGGGGATGTGTGAGTCCACGGGAGGGGCCGAAGAACAGGCCCTTTGAGTAAGGCAATGGGCTGTGGAGTCACACCACGGGTTGGTCCTCTGTCAGTCTCCCTCGTCTTCCCCCGTACCCATCCTTGGGCTTTATGACTCGTCAGTTGGTTGGAACTGATCAGTTTCAACTGAGAAATCTAGGGGAATCTAGGTTGCTGGTGCGTTGAGCTGTGTCTTTGGTGACATCGGTAGAGTCTGTGAATATCCAGGCGGCGTCGTACGGCTTCATAGGGAGGTTCATAGTTTCATAGTTTGGGTTGAGTTGTGTTTGCTCAGAAACGTCTACGTATCCATTCTCTGGTCTGGGAACTGGTGACACACAACCCAGCAGTACAGATACACACACACACACACACACACACACACCACCCCTTCACTCTCAGGTCACCTGGCTGACACTGAGGCCACTGCCTTGGGAAAACCAGCTTTTGCAGGGCACTAAAACCATCAGTGACGCTCGGCAGCCCGTCACCTCCTCTGTAGTCTAACAGGAAGTACGGCGTGAGTATCTGGAATGTGTCAAGATGAGAGATTACAACATCCCCTACATGGGTCTAGATGGCACCAATACAGCCATTCAAAGAGGCTAACGTACACCTTTTGCAAGTCACACACACACACAATGTCCTCTCTCTCACACACCCCCTCTCGGTTCCTGGGAAATGTCACGTCTTGTGATGAATGGCCTCGGGGCATTGACACGCCTCTGGTCTGTAGCCGTTTCTCACCCTCTGTTCTGTCACGGGTGATGAAGTGGAGTTGATAGAGTCAGGTGGTGTTCGCAGGTATTTGCTCCGGTCCGTTGCCCCACACACACTGACCGGTGGCACGGCGGACCAATGGCACGGCTGCCCTCACTCCTGCCCTGCCACGGGGGTTCTGGGAGCCAGGTCTCGTTAACCTGGCCCGGCGGTGGGTGTATCTGCATCCGTAAAGCTGTGACGTATGTGTGCTTAAGATTCAGCCCCCCTGGAAGAGCAGGTGGGTTGTAGTCCGTCACTGTGGTGATCGGTGAGCTCAGGGGGACTGGCGCTGTAGCCTCCCTGAAACTGGGTTTTCGGGTCTTGGACCTTCAGTGGTGTTGATTTTGGGACATCCTTTTGAACGGCTGTGTAAAACAGTACGGAGCTTTGTTAACCTTTTGTCTTTTTGTTACCCTGTTAGCGTTTAAGTCACAAGCTGCTGTGTGAAGACAGTGTCTTATTTGAGAACCCGTTTGGCTGTAGAGAAGACATACTCACTTTGCTGGTCATGCTGAAGCTGAGGGCTGGGTGTCTGGCGCCCTCTGGTGGCTCCAACGAGGACTCTTCCAGATGGGCAGTGGGCAGTGAAGGCACATATCTGCTCTGCATAGAAGGGTAAATGACCGGGGGGAATCTTATTCACAGATCTCATATGACCTCTCTGATGCTGGCGTCCCGGGATGGCCATAGTCCTGTGATCAACCTGCTGGCGTCTCACGGGGCAGAGGTGAATACCCAGGATGCAAATGGGTACACGGTAAGGATGCCTGCCTAGGCCAATTCCCACATAAGAATGCATTGGTTTTTAACTTTCATACCAAAGCCTCCCATGAGTATTGTGTTGTTCCTAAAGTGCAGAATTGTTTATGAGAGAGAGAAGAAAAAATGGTTTTAAGAAATATGGGAGAAACGTCTGTGCTTAAAATAATCAAATTATTTTACGATCTCTTCATTCAATGTGACTGTGATTTACGTTAAAGTCTAGTGACACGGTGACGATTAACGGATCGTATTTAGAAAGGTGGTATATGTTTATAGTAAGCGATAGCCTACTGTCACCTTTAACCTCAGGCCCTGGCGTTCGCGGTGCAATACGGCAGAGAAGAGGCGGTCCTTAAGCTGCTCCAGCTGGGAGCAGACAAGAAAATCAAGACCCACGCTGGAAAGAGTGTTGCCGACTTAGCCGAGACGTTCAAACAACCACAGGTGAACATCAGCGGAACCACTTTCACCACAAACAACCACAAGCAAAAAACTGCCGCACCAAAAACATCAACCGATTATTTGTTCCCAGTGCAGCTTGACAATTATGTCCCCAGTCTCCTGGTAAATCAATCAAAAAGCATTACAGAACACAGTTGGGTATATTTAATTACATGCAAAGCATTGAAAGGGCGCAGCTAAAATGTCGTTTTCCCCAAAAATGGTGACACTGTAAAATTTATTCACTGTGTTATTCATTTAAACCCTATATTCAATAGAAAATAGAAGACAACATATCAGATGTTGAAACAGAGAAATGTTATTGTATATCTGGTCTTCTTTCGCCTCAGATTGCCAAGATTCTGGATTCCCAAGGCAATTCCCTCACTAATGGGCTATTAACCAGCTCCAAGGATGAGACCCTCTTCAAGTTCTTCAAGAGGGACCCCAATCCTCCTGGTCCCTCCAAGGAAAGGTGAGACCATGGCTGGGTTGAAGTCAGCAGTGCGTCCTTGCAGACAGTCTCTTGTGAACAGTTGGCTTTACTTACTCACATTAGATACTAAATAATTTAATTTAACAGCTTGGATTTGGTTGAAATGAAACCCTTACTAACCAATCGTTTGAAGGTGAATCTTCACTAACCAATCGTTTGAAGGTGAATCTTCACTAACCAATCGTTTGAAGGTGAATCTTCACTAACCAATCGTTTGAAGGTGAATCTTCATTACTATTCTGTCTAAAATACTTACAGACCATCTGCTGGAGGCTGAAACCCTTACTGCCCATGCGTTTAAAGCTAAAACTATTCAGAACTGTGCTCTGGTGGACATAAAGCCTCCTTAGATCAGCCATGATGTGTGTCTTGTGCCCTCTTTTGTTAATGGAGTGAAATGGCCCACAAAGACGTGTTTAAACATGAAAATAATCTCCCCATACTCGATCTCTTCTAAAGTAATGAATATAATTTATATTTGTACGTTGTGTCTGTTGTAAACAGATAGTATATTTGGTATCCTCTAAAACCTATTTTAATGAGGTTTTGCTGGGAGTTCACTGTGTAGGTTACAGATAGCACATATCCTTTGGAGTGTAGCACAAGCACATTCACTGTCCAACTCATCAGTGTCATATCAAACATCCTCGTTCTCTTTCACGACAACAACCTTTCACCTCTAGTCTGTCTAAGCTGTGTGACATTGAGCTGCTTCTGCACGGACTCAACCTGGAGTATCTCTCTGACATCATGCTAGTAAGTAATTTTCTCTTTAAACACACACACACACTGTGTAAAATGCTGTGTGACTTTACATGATTAATTGGGTACATACAATGCCTGCAGTACATTAACATGTTTTAGTTTATTTTTGTAATGTGGGGATGTTTATGATCCTTAGACCAGTGCCACAACTGCCTTCTGGTCTTCCAACGTATCTGATGTCCCATCCAGGGACTAATCAGGACCAACCCTGCTTAGCCAGACACATACAGACACACACCCCAGTAGCAGTTCCTAGATGTTACTACCTTTATTGGAACTGTTCTGGTCTTATATGGTGTTATCAAATACCTACCCAATCCTCGTCCAGGCTCATTGGTAGTTACCAAGCAGGCGGGAAATTGGGCTTGACCCCAGAGTGGTTGGGTCAAAAAACAACAGTGTCGAACTGGGCTTGACCCAAGAGTGGTTGGGTCAAAAAACAACAGTGTCGAACTGGGCTTGACCCTAGAGTAGTTGGGTCAAAAAACAACCGTGTCGAACTGGGCTTGACCCTAGAGTGGTTGGGTCAAAAACAACAGTGTCAAACTGGGCTTGACCCTAGAGTGGTTGGGTCAAAAACAACAGTGTCGAACTGGGCTTGACCCTAGAGTGGTTGGGTCAAAAACAACAGTGTCGAACTGGGCTTGACCCTAGAGTGGTTGGGTCAAAAAACAACAGTGTCGAACTGGGCTTGACCCAAGAGTGGTTGGGTCAAAAAACAACCGTGTCAAACTGGGCTTGACCCTAGAGTGGTTGGGTCAAAAACAACAGTGTCAAACTGGGCTTGACCCTAGAGTGGTTGGGTCAAAAACAACAGTGTCGAACTGGGCTTGACCCTAGAGTGGTTGGGTCAAAAACAACAGTGTCGAACTGGGCTTGACCCTAGAGTGGTTGGGTCAAAAACAACAGTGTCAAACTGGGCTTGACCCTCACTGCGCAGAACATCTGAAGTTGGCACGGTCGTGATGCAGTTTTTTTCATTTCTGTTCTTAGGAAAATGACATTACTTGGAGCCAGCTATTGACCATGGAGAAGGAGGACCTAGAGAAGGTCAGACAATACCTCATACGTCTGTGTTTTAGGATGTTCCTGGGTTTTCAGGAATGCTGGTCGGATGATTCCTGGAACCAGGAAAATAATTGGCATGGACTTTTTCCTTCAGCTGGGAATGCTCCAAAATGTGTGATTTGAAAAACCTGTTATCTATGAAAAAGCAGGGAATTTAGCAGTGTCTTATCCATCATTGTTCTCCTCAGATTGGTGTCTCCGACCCTGAGGACCAGCAGAAGGTTTTGAGTTCAGTCAAGGAGATGCGTCTGGACCAGGTCGACCTGGAAACACTCAACCAGCTTCAGAACATAGACACCGGGTAAAGTATCACGCTGTTTTTAAGTATACATGTTTAGGATTTATGCTTTATACCACAGGAAAGTAGTGATTTTCTTTGTTGCTGAAAAAGCAGTCTATCTGCCTGGAGCTCACACAGCTGCAGTACACCTGCACTGGAGGATGTGCCTCAGACCGCTGGACCCCCCTACCCACGGTGCAATGCGCAACTGACCTGCCCGGTTAAACTAGAACAAAATTAAACAAAGCCCCTTCTGGGCATACAAATAATGTTATGGAAACACTTTACATGTAACATACATGACCCCCATTGTTTCATGTCACTTGTAACATACATGATCCCCCCCCTTGTTTTTGCCACTTCCTGTCATCCTGCACACACTCCGTCCTCCAGCATGAGACACTCCGTCCTCCAGCATGAGACACTCCGTCCTCCAGCATGAGACAATCCGTCCTCCAGCATGAGACACTCCGTCCTCCAGCATGAGACAATCCGTCCTCCAGCATGAGACACTCTGTTCTCCAGCATGACACTCTGTCATCCAGCATGACACTCTCTGTCATCCAGCATGACACACTCTGTCATCCAGCATGACACACTTTGTCCTCCAGCATGACACACTCTGTCCTCCAGCATGACACACTCTGTCCTCCAGCATGACACACTCCGTCCTCCAGCATGAGACACTCCGTCATCCTTCTGACCGCATTTGACCAGGCCTCTCGTACCGTGGTCCCTCTGAGAGCCGGACGAGTGCTAATGGTTTAAGGGGGCCTTCATGATTGGTGAGGTGAGAGGAGATCCCCTTTCACTACCCTTGGTTCCTCTCTCTCTGTGATGAATGAGGGGGCGAGCTCCTCGCATCTCGGCCCAACATGAATCCTCCATGTCCTCCCGTCCACCGTACTGTAATGTCGGGGCTACAGGGGCGCAACCCGAAATCCTCCCCAAGTACATTCTCTAAAGGGGCGCGATGTAAACATGAAAGCACAGGATAAACGCATCCCTCACGCTGTGTGCTTGTTCCCGGATGGAGTGGCTGAGCTCACACACGGGTTGAATTTATGTACAGTACCTGTCAAGCAGTTGGGCACACTTATCCATTCACTGCAGCTTAGTAATAGTTCATCTGGGTTGAGTTTGATGTGGTCTAGTTCATGTTCTAGTTCACAAGGGTTGAACTCATTGGATCTGGTTCATGTTCTAATTCCCCTGGGTTGGAACTGTTCTGGTCTAGTTTATGTTCTAATTCCCCTGGGTTGGAACAGTTTTGGTGTTATGCATGTTGTAATTCTCCTGGAACTGCTCTGGTCTAGTTCATGACAAATAGACTGACAAACGGATGGATGGTACCAGCAAACGACAGACAGACTGGCCAACAGACATCTACACACACAACCGCCAGTCAGACAGAAAATGCTTTGAACATACATGAGACCATGTGTGTGGCCAGTGGCCAGGTTTCCCCCTCATGTTTCAAACGCCACTAAACTACAGGGAGGATGGAAAAGGATGTTTGATCCAAATGATTTGCACATGAACATTCGTCAAAGGCCTGGTTTCTTTTGTTTTCGCGCTGGCCTGCGTTGGTTGATGGGTTGTTATTGTATCTTAATGGCACATCTCTCTCTGCGTGTGTAGCAGCCGCTGGGCGACGCCCACACTCTGTCAGGCCAGCCTGTAAACACTGTCCGTCAGCCCGGAGTTACTATCTCCTCCGCGAAGCCCGGGACCACAGCTCTGTTAGTTTATCTAGCGCGCCCAAGACTGATGGGCTCTCGTTTGCAACACTTAGGAGGAGCAGAACGGGGCTGGGTTGGGGGTGCAGCCTCTCCCTGGTCTAGGTGAGGCGACCGGGGAGGCCGTCCTGGAGATGGGCAGGAATGCGTGCTGACACGGGGCAGGGCTGCTCACTCACTGTCACCCGGAGTGAAGCACTGAGGTCTTATTCATACGTACATACACGCGTGCATGCATGCGTACATACGCAGGGGGTGAGGAGGAAAGACACTTGCTCCACACGTGTTATGTTAGGACACCCTCTCACATTTTAGCTGTTTGTCATGTCTTGAGAGAAGCTGCTGTGTGTGTGTGTGTCTAGGAGTGAGGAGCTGTATACCTTCCTAATCAGCCTGAGACAGCAGTGCTGCTACCTGACGGAGACGGTGCAGGATGTCATCAGCCGCTTCCCCCGCCGAGCCTCAGAGGTGTGTGTGTGTGTGTGTGAGAGAGTCCCTGTCCTTCTAAGCTAGTTTGAGGGATGGAAGGTCTGTTGTGTCTGACTGAAAACAGACAGTATTGACTGCGTAATCTCTTTGCGGCGCTAGGCCCTCGTGTTTGCGGGGGTATGAGATTAAGTGAGCTAGTTTTCAGTCAGTCAGACACTTCAGCGCTGATGGATGAGTCTTGATGATGCCTGTCCCAGTCCTTGACTCTCCTCCACCCCACAGCTGGTGTTGTCCATGACTCTTTCCTCCACCCCACAGCTGATGTTGACTCTCTCCTCCACCCTACAGCTGGTGTTGTCCATGACACTCTCCTCCACCCCACAGCTGGTGTTGTCCATGACTCTTTCCTCCACCCCACAGCTGGTGTTGACTCTCTCCTCCACCCCACAGCTGGTGTTGACTCTCTCCTCCACCCCACAGCTGGTGTTGACTCTCTCCTCCACCCCACAGCTGGTGTTGACTCTCTCCTCCACCCCACAGCTGGTGTTGTCCCTGGATCCCAACAAGGAGGCCTTGGCCATCTGTAATGAGCTGGTGGCACAAACTGGAGACCTGCAGAAGGAGGTCATCTGCCTGAGGAACCTGCTGCACAAGGTATGTGGGTCTCTGAGCCCTGCCCCCAGGAGAACATTGGTGTGTGTTTGGGAACTGTCTGGTCCCCTCAGTGGCCCACTGGGATTCAATGACCGGTCTCCGTTTCCTCTGTCCGACCCTCCTCCGCTGCCCACAACCATCTCTCGGCCCTTCGCCTGGTCCAGGTCCAAACCTCCCCACTGTCTCAGGGTCTTCCTGGCCTCTTCGGCCAGCTGTCTCCCTGGCTGTGTGTGCGCTGGGTTCTGACAGGGCCGGTCCTCACAGCCCATAACTCAGAGGCGGTGTGACAGTCTCCTGTCAGGGTGGAGACGGGGGTTTGGGTGAGGAGAGGGGCTGACTGACTGGACAGACTTGGATGCCGGCGGTGTCAGGCAGGAATCCCACAACCAACGGAGGCCGTTTGGAGAGACTGGCTCAGAGCCCGGGTGGGGGGGGGGTTCAGGCCCTCGCACCCATTTTATCTTATCTGTTGGGGCTCGTCTTGACACCAACCCCCACTACACACACACACGCACATGCACACACACACACACGGAGAGAGCACACATACAGAAGAGCCACAAATCCTTCCTTGGGTTGGGGATCATCTCACCCAGACCAATTAGTGGTCTAATTGTACACCTATTTTAATGACAAATGGTCGACAGTGGGAAAGTACGGCAAGGTGTGTGATGACTAAAACACTGCTCATTGCAGCTGCCTAGTGCCCAGAGTATTGGGCTGGCTGACTTTCAGAAGCCTTTGAGAAGGACTGAGCCTTTGGGAGAACAGTGTTAATTCTGTTTCATCTGGGTAATGTGGTTGTGATATAATGACGCCTGTTTGCTGTCAACAGAAAGATGTCATCTTATTTGCTTAGCCAGAGAAACGGAATAGCTACCATGATAACTTAGTGTGACAGACTTAATGGTAGGCCGTTTAGGAGAATTTAGAGTTGACATTATATTGATATTATATTATTATTATTAGCTATACAATTATGCAGGTTACTGTGACTACACATACTAGTTTTTACCTTGATTGTGATTAAGCATAAGTGCTAGCTAGTTTACCTAGTTAGCTTATTAGCTATAGCTTGCAGAGTTAAACACTGGCTTTTTAGCTAGCTATGTTCAGAGGTGGAAATGGGCTAGAACTCTTCTCCAATCTCAGTGTTTGGTTAAAACAAGAATCAGATGCTGATAGATGACATTATGAAATATTTTAGGGTCATGTGTAGTAACATATTCCAACCACAAGATGAGGCATTTACCAGCATAAATATAACTTTTATTTATAAATGTTTCAAACATTTCAGAATTGTAGTCATATAAGGTGAACTGAATTCCATTTGCAAGGTAAAAATCTGTCAATTTCACTAGCGTAATAATTCTTGTTAGCAAACCATGTACCTGCCAAAGAAAGATTTAGCATGTGGGTGTATGCCTTAAGATCTGCCTTATGACTTCAACAGATTTTAAATGCCTGCCCACTAAAATTAAAGGGGGCAACCTTGGATTGGTACAAACGTGATATTGTTTGGATCTTGTGGGTGATTAATCATTGGCTCCATAACTATGTCTAAGAGTGGTTGCATGTCTCTAGCAGTAACCCATAGTCGTCTATTAGGAAAGTGCTGCTTTGTTGTTGTTTGAATCGCAGACCCTTTAAGACTTCATCGCAGCATAACATGTACTGTAAATTGTGTTATGCTTTTCCAAATGCTTTCAGATACAGAAAACACATGTAATGCTTTTTATTTACAGGAACCACTGTATGAAACATAAACAATGGTTACAAGGCAAAAGTCACTATAATGCCTGCTTGCGAGATGTAATTAATTAGCTTAAATTGCTTAACATCCCTGGAAAACTGTTACATCCAGTTTTAATAAACCAAAAGTTTTTTTTACTACATATTATCACACCGTTCACAGGCTATACAACAAACTGGGTGGGAAAAGAACATCCTACACTATTATTGCCTATTGATCTCATTGATGTTTTCCGGAACTTTCTGTTCTGTTACTTTCATGTTACGGCTGACACTCATTTACATCAGTCTAAAGCAATTGATTTACAGTTCATGGCTCAAAAAAAGATGAAAATATATATAATATAAAATAAAAGTATTGGGGTGTAATGGGGTTTTGGGGTCCTTCAGGAGGCCAGGGAGTGTGTGGACTGGCCTGTTAGTGAGCAGAGCTATGATCTCTGAGGCGTTTTACTAACCCCCCTGCATAAGCCCACGGTGGACCCTGTTCTTCTCCACTTGGTTGTGCATCCGGATTCTGGCTAAAGACTCGGGACCCAACCCATCTGTATAATTAATTTGCGTCATGTAGTCTTAAAATCTTCACCTGGCACATCATCCTCTCTAGGTTTCTTTTTAGGTTACGACCCTACTAGGGAGTTTTTCCACTAAAGCCACTGCGCATCAACTCTGCTTGCTCTTCATGGTTTTAGGCTTGGTTTCTCCATAAGCACTTTCTGACAAGGGCTTTATAAAATAAAATGAATGCCACCTCTGCTGATAGTAACTAGCTTTATCTGAGCGTATTTCAGCCAATCACCCAGCAGTCATTGAGTCAAATCTCACCCACAGGTCTGGTCCTATATGGAAGCGTATTCCCTTAAGTGTACTACATTTGACCAGTGGGCTCTAGTGCAAAGTAGTGCACAACATACAGTAGTGAATATGGGGCATTTTGGGATACGGGCTAAACCGATCCGGTTAGGATTAGGTCAGACATATCCGGCGTTAGGTCATGAGGTCTCGTTTGTAAGTCCACACTGCTCATTCTCACCTCTCGCCTAGTGACGTTTTGCTCCTCCTCTTCCTAAGATGGACCCGGCCGGAGATTCCTGCCTGCTTCCCCAACCTGGTTCCCACGGTGACTGGAGGGGATGGGTCTTGGCGACAACCACACTGAGCATGCTCGGAGCAGGCCTGCTGTTTGCCCTGTCCAGAGGCAAGAGTGTCTGGGTGTACCTGTAGTCACCACCCAATCATGTACATTTGAAAGATTGTCATAGGTTATCAATCATTTAGGGAAATTGTTTTAATTTACATTTTTGTTTGAGAAATTTTGACAAATAGTTTAAGGAAAGTTAAATTTTTCAGTAAGGTTTCATTGATTTTTTTTCTCCCCCTAACTTTATTATTTATTTATTTAGTGCTTAACCCTTTGTGTGCTTTAGCAAAATAAAAAACCCTTTGGGTATCCAGAATTCGGTTGCTGCCGAAATTATTACTTGATTCATCCTTTACATTATACATACAGTATAAGATACAATATTATGTTGTTGATTAGAGCATTTTGCTTGGATATTAAGTCATTGTTGTTTGCCTAATGGAAATTTTTTTTGATGATACTTTTACTAAAAGTGTTTTTGAAGGCTTGATAAAGTTCATTTAAAAACATATATGGGTAATCTTTGTTCTCTTCCAATAAAATGCACACTGTATTTGGAACATAAGTGGATACGTTATATACATTTAATGTAAACAATTAATTTATAAACAAAACAACTTTAAAAAAACAACATTATTACTTGGTTGTACCCTGCGGATTAATCGTAATGCATTGAGGCCAGATTATAGACAATTGCACCAGACTGGTGTTTAATGGGGTGAAAAAGCAAGCAATGAAGCCTTTCTAGAGTTTTCCGTAATACTGGTGGCATGTTGGTTCAATGAATTTCCCTGCTTTTTCAATTCTTCCACGAAGATCATGAGAGAATCCAATTTGAGCATTAATCTCATTCCGTCAGGAGACCACCAGACCTCGGCTCCCAAGGCAAAGAATAGACGGGAACGTGAAATCACATAAAGCAGAGATCAAAGTTAAAGGAAATACTATGTGACAATCGTACAGATTTAGAAACGAGTTCAAAAGAATGTGATAATCCAATTTTAGATGCACACATCTCCGTTGGTTGAGGCATTTGAGGAATCTGAATTTAGCTTTTCCAAATAAGTGTATACAATTGTTCATTGTGCGATAATATAGCTACATGGCTATATCTGTAACCTGGGCATTATTGGGATAACTCGGAAGCACACAATTTCTCCCAAACAAGTCCATTTGATTGTTTTTGTTAAAATGCAGGGTTTATCACACCACGTTGTACCACATTCTACACCTTGCCGCTTGGAAATCGGCCAAGCTTGTGTCTGGTGTCAAGCTAGCCTGAACAGATACTTTTAGACATCTAATTTCTTCACCTCATTCCTGAGACGGGACTGCGGCCCACCCCTTGTGTAAGCAATTTAAACCTGATAGCAGACGCTCATCTGCCTATCTTTGGACAGCAAATCTTTGATCGACTCGTGCGATTTTATACATTCTAATTGTCATAGCTAAAGGATTGTTATGGTGTTTACGCACGTATATTCGTTCGGCCTGTAAAACATCGTATGATTATATATACAAATATATATATATATATTTGTGCAAGTACAGAGCTGAACGTTGATTTGTGCAATTGAAAACCTTTAGACTCCTGTCCGGCGCGCGCCTGTGTTCTTTTCTATCCATGGAATTGCTCGGTACAGGTGCCTGAATGTGCACGCCGAAAACACGTTAGTAATATGAACTTATTGCCAAGTGGAATATGTTTTTATTTATCTATAGCAGTCTGCTGGTTTACGTCAAGGGTCGACGGATCTTGGTGGTGAGTTAATATAATAACATTATTATTCAGTGATTTTTAGGCTATAGGAAAAATTTATTTACACAATTTTGTAGGCTGCTATATAGTCTGATTAACTGACGATTCATGCAACTTTGGCTCGTTGGCTACGAGCTGCATAAACGAAGGTTTTCTACTGCAATTAAACTACTAGAATAATTGCCGACTTAAACACGCATGTGTTTTAAATTCCTTTATAAAGTGTAGTCTAGTTTTTATAATTTGTATTTACCGTAGACAACCCACAATGACATTGAAACAGATTTAGGTTACGTGGTCAAAGCCCCAAAAAATTATTTCATCTTTGTGCAGGTACATGGGTACTCTCGGGTCGCAAGTGATGTGCGACAACATCCCCGGCTTAGTCAACAAACAGCGGCAGCTGTGCCGCCAGCATCCAAACATAATGCAGGCGATCGGAGCCGGGATTAAAGACTGGATCGGGGAATGCCAGCATCAATTCCAGAACCACCGCTGGAACTGCAATACCATTCCGCGAGACCACAACTTGTTCGGACGCCTACTGCTGCGGAGTAAGTAGGGAAACATTAAGAAAACAACGTTCAAAAGTCGTGAAATTGTAAGTTAGTATTCATGCTTTTTATCCAGGTGGGGGTTTTATTTTACGATTGAAATATTTTCCTTCAACATTCTGTAATAGACACATTGCCGCCCAGCTCAAATAAGCAAATAAATGGCCGTGCATGAGTAGGTAATATATTGGATCACATTTATGTTGTGTGTTGGTAAAGTGATATACGCTGCTCTTTATACTCATTAACAAGATCCGCACTTCTGTACAATAGACTTTTAATTCCCAAAGGGTATTTTATAATTCACCTCTGCTGTAGACCATACCTTCTATAGGCAAATATGGAATGCGTTTTTCACAAACCAATTATCCACAGTTGTGAACCCATGAAGTCCTAGCATTTATCAAAGGGAAACATTTGTGTGAAATACATGTTCTTCCTTGACAGATGTTTTTAAGGTCTTGCTTGCGTTGCATTCCACACATTGTCTCACTTTACAGTTCTACACTGCTCAAAAAAAATAAGGGAACATGTAATCATCACTGTATAACCAAGTCAATTAAACTTCAGGGATAATAATCTGTCCAGTTAGGAACCATAAGCGATTGTGAGTACATGTCACCTGTTTTGGTTCAAATGAAAATGACAACAGGTGCACCGGAGAGGCAACAAAAAGACAACCGCCAAAAAAGTAATGTTTTTTTCAGGTGGTGGCCACAGACAAATGCTCGATCCTTATCCTTTCTGACTGAATCTTCTCTAGGTTTTCAATTTGATAGTTTCTCTCTCACTACTAGTAGCATGAGGCAGTATTTGCAGCCCATTGAGGTTGCACAGGTAGTCCAGCTCCTCCAGGATGGCACATCCATTTGTTCCGTCACAAGAAGGTTTGCTGTGTCTCCCAGTACAAGAGCATTGAGGAAATATCAGAAGATGGGCTGTTTCACAAGGAGAGCTGGACAGGGCCATAGACGGGCATCATCCCAGCAGCAGGACCGCTATCTGCTCCTTTGTGTGAGGAGGAACAGAAAGAGCACTGTCAGAGCCCGACAAAATGAACTCCAGGGGCCTACTGGCATTGGCCAGGGAACACCAGAATTGATGGGTCCGCCGTTGGTGCCCCGTTCTCTTCACAGACGCTGTGGTGAACATTATGCAGCCTGCAACATCATCCATCATCATGACCGGTTTGGTGGTGGGTCAGTGTTGGTCTGGGGAGGCATATGGGAGGGTCACATAGACCTCCACGTGCTAGCCAATGCTACCCTGAGCGCTATTTGGTACCGGGATGAAATCCGCAGGCCCATCGTCAGACCTTACGCTGGTGCAGTGGGCCCTGGGTTCCTGGACAATGCCCAGCCTCATGTGGCCAGAGTATGTAGGCAGTTCATGAATGACGAAGACATTGATGTCACTGGCCTTTACGTTCCACAGACCAATTGAGAATCCTATTGAGAACCTCTTGGACTTTATGATGACATCAAGTAGCACCACAGACTGTCCAGGAGGTCACTTATGCCCTGATCCAGGTCTGGTTAGGAGGTCCCCCAGGATCCCATCCCATCACCATCTCATGAGGAGCATGCCCAGATGTTGTGGGGAGTGCATACAAGCATGTGGGGCCATACACACTACTGAGTCACATTGCGAGTTGCCGGGTGTGAGTTTGAATCCAACCCTTAATTGGTTGGTGATTTTGGCTGTTGTTACGTAATTTTGTCCTTAACGAATCACACAATGAACAGTAGATTTAGATTTTTATTACAGTTTGTTTATCAAGACCTGGTGTGTCATTTCAGTGCTCCCTTAATTTATTTGAGTAATGTACATTTGTCAAGGTGACATATGCGTTTGCTCTGATCCACCAGACACAGGTGGTGATTTACAGGCTTCGTTTGTGACCAGATAACCGGTCCCGAGTCTTGCCTTTAATCTGCTTCTTTAATCCGTTCAATGGTATTCCAACCTCCCATACACAGCTCTGGTTTTGTCACCTGACATTTGGAAGCTGCTCTGATTGGACAAATCTATGTCGGCACTATGAGAAGCTACTTACTGTCAATCAATGTCATTACGCTAATTTTAAACAATTACTGTCTTTTTTACGCTTTCATCCTGGTTTTCAACTTTGTTGAGTGTATGGATGTGTGTACATTCTTACTTCCTTGGTGTGGCCAAATATCTTGCAAGGGTAATAAAATATTTTACCTTGTGGAGACAGTTCAAGGACCCCTTGATGAAAAGTATTGTTTTCAAGATTAGGGTAAATATCACAATTGGGGCTAGGGCTTGTTTAGCTATAGTCAGTTATGATTTTAGGGGTTAAGGTTTGGGAAAATCAGCGTTCTCAACAAGTATCGTAAAATGTGTGTGAGAGTAACAATGCCTTTGATCCCAAAGATCTCTTATCAGTTAGAAGATCAGAAGATCAAGGGTTCTTTATCACAGAGAGCTGCTGGTAAATGTTACCTGTTTATCCATTTTGGAGATGAAGCAAAACACTGCCATGCATGAAATACAATACTTGAAAGAAAGCGGCAACAAACTCTCATGCAGGTAAACAATTCCCCTGTTTGAACTGTGCCATTCCCCAGGTCAAGGAACCTTTACATAACATGAACTGTGCCATTCCCCTAGGTCAAGAAACCTTTACATAACATGAACTGTGCCATTCCCCTAGGTCAAGAAACCTTTACAAAACATGAACTGTGCCATTCCCCTAGGTCAAGAAACCTTTACATAACATGAACTGTGCTATTCACCAGGTCAAGGAACCTTTACATACCATGAACTGTGCCATTCCCCTAGGTCAAGAAACCTTTACATAACATGAACTG
>JACXGK010011541.1:0-15906 GCA_016801125.1 Novumbra hubbsi
AGACACGGCAGAGGGGTCAGTGATAGAGACACGGCAGAGGGGTCAGTGATAGAGACATGGCAGAGAGATATGAAGTAAGAAACAGTACCTCAAACCACTGTCCATGTGATTGCATCTTAAGGACGACACAGGGGTCTGGTTTAGAAAGGGCATCTCGGTCTGAGATCCCTCCACAAGCCACTCTCAGCTCAACCTGTCATCAATCAATTAATTGTTTGGTTGATAGATTTGCCACTGTCAATTAATCCATTTGAGTGTCGATGAATCGACGGAGTGTGTTTGACTTACCTTGGTTAGACAGGATGAGTTGCACAGGCCGAGGGTGGCCTCTGCAGACTCGTAGATGTTACTCATACTGGACACAGACAGGACCTGCAGGCAGGTACATACACACACACGCACATACACACGTTTTTCGATACTTGTCAGAACGTTTTGGAGATCACAATTGTTTTCCAATATAAAGGCTTTCCTTTCTAATGCATAACATTAATCTTAATATTAACCCAGAAAACCCCATTAGATAAGAATCATCTTAATTGCTAAGCAATTTAACAGCACTAAATGTAACCCTGAGCCAAAACAAAAGGTACTTATATAACAGGGGACCAGCAAAATGTCCTCACTACTCATGATTTGCCATCATATAATAATGAGGACACTGCACACACTCTGAAAAGGAACAGACACACCCAAACAAACCCCTCAACCCTTTCAAAATGTGAAGATCCTCTGGTACTGAGTAAGCAGTAAACAGCTCTTATTATGAAGGTCGGGACTCAAACACACATAGACGCACACACAAACGCACACACAAAGACACACAATGCTGACAAACCAGAATAAGAGAAACATCGCCTCATGTTACAGTTATCTGACCAACAGCAGAACAGCATTCTACCCTATTTTCTGATGTACAGTCCAGTGCAGGCAAAACACTCTCTACATGGAATATTCTACAGCAGATCAGTTATCATCATCAACCTCCACTTCTATACTGTACCCACCCCAGCCACTATATGTGCCTCTCTTTCCTGTCTGTTTAGTTCTCCCTAGCTTTCCCTCTCTTTCATGCCACGGCCCGAGGTTGGATAGCAAACTGAAAATGACCCAGTTCTATTTCATGGTGTTTCTCTGTTTCTCTCTCTGCCTGTGTCTCCCTCTCTCTCTCCCTCTCCCTCTCTCTCTTTCTATCTCTCTCTGTCTGTCTCTTTGGTCGTGTCACTCCTCTATATTTCATGTGCTCAGTGAGTGTGTGTTCAGGGTTATTATTTTTAGCGGGGAGGTTCAGCGCAGGCAATTGGAAATGGACAAACAATGGTGTCACAGCTTTACTAGACAGCATCAGAACAGGACATAGCTCTACTAGGCAGCATCAGAACCAATCAAAGCTCTACTAGGCAGTATCAGAACCAAGAACATCTCTACTAGGCAAGATGCGAACCAATTACAGCTCTAGTACGCAGCATCCGCACCAATCACAGCTCAGCTAGGCAGCATCAAACCACTCACAGCTCTAATAACCAACATCAGAACCAATTACATCTCAGAGATCCACTGCATCTGACCCTGATCTTAGATGGACTCAAAAACATGGACACAGTGTGATTGTACATGTGTCTGCAAGCCAAATATTGTGCAAGTCTATGTATGTACTATCTGTGCGTGCATGTGTGTGTGTGTGTGTGCGTGTGTGTGTATGAGTGACATTAATGGATAATTAGGGCAGGAAGGTTCATGCTGAGTAATCCTTCCACAGCTATCATCTCTCTCCCTCTCTTGCTCTCTCTCTAGGTCTCTGTCACCTGTGACATGCACGGGAACACACACATACACACTCACACGTAACATAAACCCAGTTGTACTAACAGGGTGTGTGGCATGTACACCACAAAAACATCCAAAGCCTTGGTCAAATGTAGCATGCCCACGCATTGCACACATACCCACACAGGCCAGACTATCCTTTCCTCATTAATGTTCCACACAGTAACTCACCTCGGGTAGCAGGTGGAGACGGGCAGCGCAGCGCTGAGCTGGAGAAAACTTCACTGCTGGGCGGAATCACGGTGACTTCTCCCTCCTCACATACTCTGCACCCATCCCTCTTCTTTCTCCTTTTCTCTCTCTTTCTCTATCTCTCTTTCTTTATTTTTCTCCTTCTCTCCGCCAGATAAGCAGTAGGCACTAAGCCGTGCACCTGAAGCTACGCGCAGATAGGGCATACGGTACAGCAGGGTCCACGGGTCCAACCGCCTTCTCAAGCCATGGATGGGGATGAAAAACTCTCGTGTGTGTATTTAGTCTCCCTCTCACACAGTCTCTCTATTTCGGTCTCTCCCCTTCCCTTTCTGTCTCCTCCCAGTAAATTGTGATGAGGAGGGTTGCTTCGTACTGGTTAACATTAGTTATCTTCTAGCCTTTAAGTCGAGGGGAGCGAAGCGGCATACCAGCATCACCCAGTGGCTCTAACGGCATAACAGCATCTCCCAGTGGCGAAAATAAATGCCTGCACGAGACGAGATGGCCCGTCAATTTAACATTACTGTAATCCAGATCAAAATAATCCTCCTGTGTTACGTTAGATTATTAGTTATCCCTATCAGAGTGGCCCCCATTTTACGTTTTTGTAAGCAGTTTTGAAAAAAATCTCTCAACCAAATCTCTCTGATACCACACATGTTTTATATTAAGGTATTTGATAATTTATTCTTTTTAGGGGTCAGAATCAAATAGAGACCCAATACACTAAGGGTGAGTTTTCTGGACACAGAATGCGCACGAAATGGACACAAATGCGCACGCAATGGAACATCTTCATTGAAATATGTTTTCAATTAAGGATTTGACTAATATGTGGATGTTCTATAGGCGACAACTGCAACAGGCCTCAGAATGCATCTGATTACAGCATATATTTACTTCTGTGATAATATAACTCATTTTAATTACAATGGCTATATAAAGCATCTGTATTTACAGGACCTCTATGAAAAGTTGAAAAGTATGTTAACTGTAGTGTATTAACAACTTGAATAATTTTTATGAAAAATGCAAGCAAAACGAATGCAAAATAAATATTCTAGTAAAGTCAATCTTGTTCTGTAGATAACATTTATCAATTAATTAATTAAGATTGTTGTAGCAGTCTGCGGGACGACCACGCCCAGGACTATGTGCGATCCATCCGGGTCTTTGTTGGTTGACAGAGCAGTAGGGAAGATGGCGTCGTCAGGGAAGAGTGCTTTATTATCCTCTAACAGTGGACTAAACAGCACCAACGAACAATCAAACAACGAAGACGAAGATGGACAGGATTTATGGTGGGAACAACTGCCACCTGTTTGTTTAGATTTAAGAGGAGCTTTGAGATGGAGAGCTACTGTTATTGTTCAGGCTCAGACTGACAGCCCGTCTGACAGCTAGCTACTGTAAAGATTGGCTGTGCAAAGACAGCAAGCTAGCTAGCGAGGCTTACTGAATGAATGGTGATGCTGAGTCTGATGATGTAGTTTAGCTAGCTGGCTTAGCTAGTTTTCTGTATGCCAGCATTGGCTAGCAGATTGTCTGCTCAGTGACACCAGCTAGATACGTGCTAGTTACGGGTTACTAGCACAAATTAGCTTGCTAGAGTGGGCTAGTTATCATTTTATTATATTAGCTATTCCTCAACTTAGCCACGATTTAGAGAATCAGCTAGCTAGCTAGCTAACGGGCTGATGTATCCATTCATCCGTCCGCAGGACTGCTATTCTGAGCGAAGTATCGACGCACTCCAGATCTAAACTACCGGCCGGGAAAAATGTGCTGGTCATGGGTGGGACTCTCTCCTTGTTTCATGTTTGTGTATGTATGTATGTGAGTGTGTGTGTGTCTAGCGATTCTTGTCTCTCAATCCAGTCATCAACATCCGCCTAGCAGTAACAACGCCCAGGATAATCCTCTGCTACAAAGGCTAATCAGAGTTGTGTGTGTGTGGCATGCATTTCTGTCTGTATGAAGAAGTCTGCATACTTTGCGGTGTACAATGCTAGTTGCAATAGTTGAATATTGTAATGCATTAATATCATTTTCTTGTACATAGTTGGGTCTTAAATACCTGTGTGTGTGTGTGTGTGTGTGTGTGTGTGTGTGTGTAGGGGAGGTGGGCTCAGGGAAGACCACTTTGGTTGCTAAGCTACAGGGTGTCGAGGACTTCCTGAAGGGGCGTGGCTTGGAGTACCTCTACTTTAGTGTCCATGATGACGACATTGACGGTAACCAATAGCAGCTTTCTGCTCATTGTTCACACTGTAATTGCTTTGCACCCACTCTCTGAATGTCTATATTTGTGTGTGTGTAGACCAGACCAGGTGCAATGCCTGGCTGTTAGATGGAGACCTGTACCATAAAGGTCTACAGTCAGTCGCCGTTCAACGAGAGGCGCTAGGAGACTCGTTGCTATTAATTACCGTGGACATGTCGCGACCATGGGTCGCCATGGAATCGCTACAGAAGTGGGCAGCGGTTGCTAGGGAACACGTCGACAAGCTCCGGGTTCCCCCAGAAACCCTGAGGGAGTTGGAGAACAGACGTGAGTCGCCCGTAGATGTGTCATGTTACGACCTCTAGACCTAGAAACTGCCAGGTTTTAGGGTTACTATTGTCCGTGTGTGATTCTGCTTTGCCTGACCGCGTGAAGAGGCCTTTGACCAACTGCACTCCGTTCGTCTCTTCAGTGGTAAGGCAGTTCCAGGAATACGTAGAGCCGGGCGGGGAGGAGAGCGCCTCCCAGAGGAGGAGTGAGGAGGAGGAGAATGTTCTTCTGCCGCTGGGAGAAAACGCATTAACACACAACCTAGGCCTGCCCATGGTGGTGGTATGCACTAAGGTACACGGGGGGGTGGAAGTTGTCCCGGTTTGAATGTGACAATATCAGAATGACTACATTTAACGTGTGTGTGTGTGTTGCAGTGCGATGCCATCAGTACGTTGGAGAAGGAGCATGATTACAAAGATGAACACCTGGACTTTATCCAATCATACATCAGACGCTTCTGTCTACAGTGTATCCTATACACACACACTCTTTTAACCCTGACCACTGTGCCATAAAAAATTTCTAACCCCTAACCTCTCAGCAGGCATTGTAAAACCAAGATGGTGGATGCTTTCCAACTTCCTGCCTCAGTTAGAGGTATAGTCAGTGAAACTGTCCTTAATTTTGGGTCAGACGGGGCTTCTCTGCTGTATACGTCAGTTAAAGAGATGAAGAACATGGATGTTCTGTATAAATACCTGGTACACAGGCTCTACGGTTTCCCCTTCCATTGCCCGGCTCAACTTGTGGAGAGGGACACCATCTTCATGTAAGGCTGTGTGTGTTTTGGTGTGTGTATGTTTTGGTGGGTGTGTGCTTTGGTGTGTGCAACCTTGTCTTTTAGTCCATCAGGGTGGGACAATGAGAAGAAGATTTCCATCCTCCATGAGAACCTGCAGACACTGAAACCAGGCGACACCTTTGATGAAGTAATTGCCAAACCGCCTGTCAGAAAGGTACAGGTGGTAACACTTCTTCAGAAAGATAAAATGATTGTATTCATTATTACATTTCATACAGTAAATCTTTCCTATAAAATCCTATCCTTCTGTCCATCCAATGGTTTGTCAGTTTGTTCATGAGAAGGAGATTCAGGCTGAAGATGACCAGGTGTTTCTTCTCAAGCTACAGGTGAGACTTGTTACATGGTGACATGATATTGCCCGTCATCATGTTCCCCCACTAATGAAACTTGTTACATGGTGACATGATGTTGACCGTCATCATGTTCCCCCACTAATGACACTTGTTACATGGTGACGTGATATTGACCGTCATCATGTTCCCCCACTAATGAAACTTGTTACATGGTGACATGATGTTGACCGTCATCATGTTCCCCCACTAATGACACTTGTTACATGGTGACGTGATATTGACCGTCATCATGTTCCCCCACTAATGACACTTGTTACATGGTGACATGATATTGACCGTCATCATGTTCCCCCACTAATGACACTTGTTACATGGTGACATGATATTGACCGTCATCATGTTCCCCCACTAATGACACTTGTTACATGGTGACATGATATTGACCGTCATCATGTTCCCCCACTAATGACACTTGTTACATGGTGACATGATATTGACCGTCATCATGTTCCCCCTCTAATTATGTTGACCATCATGTCACGTTGTTTTCAAGTGGTGGGGATGTTTTCTAGCGTGTGGGAGGGTAGTTCTCTCTAGCGTGTGGGAGGGTAGTTCTCTCTAGTGTGGGAGGGAAGTTCTCTCTAGCATGTGGGAGGGTAGTTCTCTCTAGCGTGTGTGGGCTGTTCACTAACGTGTGTGTTTGTGGTCTTAGTCGATGCTCTCCAAACAGCCTCCTGCGTCAGCCGGACGACCAGGGGTAAGTCTCTCCTTCCTGTCTGTGTCCTTTCTCTCTCTTCCTGTCTCCCCCCTCTCTCCTGACCCCGTGCGGGTCTTTGTTTCAGGAGTCCAGCAGCATCAGAGCTCCCAGTGGTTCCCCCAGGACCAGCAACCGCTCCGCTGCTGCCAACGTAGCCAACGCCATGCCCCAATCAGGTGCGTAGAGAGAGCGGCCCGCGCATAACGGAGGGGAGCGTGAATGTCTATAACACAAGTCCCTGGACGTGTGTGTGTGTGTGTGTGCAGCAGGCCAGACCAGTGAAGGGGTGCTGGCTAACTTCTTCAACAGTCTTCTGACCAAGAAGGCCGGGGCCTCGCCGCCAGGCAACAACACACCAGGGTCCGTCCGCAAGTCAGGTAGAGACCCAGAGCTGTTGTGTCACAGGCCCTTCTGATGGTAGACGTACCGGGGGAGGCGGGGTAGTGTTGTGGGCACGAGCGGGACGTCTCCACGGCGGCTGTCCCATCGTGTCGGGGTGTAATGCGGCTCTGGGAAAAATGAAGAGACCACTGCAACTTTTCGCTTTCCTTTCCAAACAAAACGTTGGAAGTGAGGAACGGAAGGGTCTCTTGTCATGTTTTCCTGATCTGTATTTCCCTCTTGTTTCAGCCGTCCTGTGTGAGTCCACATCCTTCTGCTTTGAGAGAGATGTCACACTGACCGGTGCTTCTAGTGCTGGGATAGAAAACGATTATGAATTTGGAAATTAATAGATTTTGTGCCGGTCAAATAAACATTGATAGTAGTGCATCCAATTGATACATTGTTAACTGTCTTGATAGTGTGAAAACAGAACTTGGGCACCCAGCAGGCGTCCAGGGTTGTGCGTTCCCAGTAGTTTTTGGTCTTTTGTATCTCCCTTCACTTAAAAGACTTCTTTAAAAACATGTAGATCTCTTGGATCCAGCCCCAAGCCTCACCCTAACTATTTGTGAATTATGTGTGTGGCAGGTTCCAAGCTGGGTCTGACTGATGTCCAGGCAGAGTTGGACAGGATCAGTAGCAGAGAAATGGATGAGACCAACAACGGAAACACTAATCACCCAAACCCTAGTTCTGAGACCCAGGAAGAACAGACATGAACAGACCTCCCCGTACCTCACCTCCTAACAGAACAGACCTCCCCGTACCTCATTGCCCAACAGAACAGACCTCCCTGTACCTCACCCTCCAACAAAACCGACTTCCCCATACCTCACCCCCCCAAACAGAAAAGACCTCCCCGTACCTCACCCCCCAACAGAACAGACCTCCGTGTACCCTAACAGACCTTCCTGGACTTCAAGCGCATAACAGAATGAACCTCCCGGTACCTTACCCCCCCCCCCCAACAAGACCCTGTCTTGCTTTTCACGCGGGCACTCCTCCCTCATGGAGGACCATCTTTGACAAAACATCAAGGCTAATCATGCCTGCTTGTTTTCTATCGTGGAAGGCTGGAAATAATACAGACAGGCCTGGGGACAGAGGAAGAGCGAGACCTGGAGAGGGGTGGGGGAGAGGTAGGCTTTGAGAGAGGGAGGGAGCCCAGGAGTGAGAGGGAGGCATGGACTAAGCGGGACGGAGAGGGAGAAGGGTGGGAGGAAGAAAAAGGTAGTGGATAGAGGGAGGGAGAAGGCTGGATGCTTTCCAGATTTCTGTCATTTCACTATCAGTGGTGTTTGGGCTCCTTGCACACTGTAGGGTTAGTTACTCTAGGAGATATTGAAGGATTTGTGTACGTATACATACTGAGATACGTGTATGTGCACATGTGTGATTGACTAATGGAGAATGTTACAATAATAGCCTCACACGGGTACCTGTCTCTTAAGCAAACATCACACTCCTTGCAATTAGCTCAGTTTGGCAACATTTAAATGAAAATATTGTAAATTGCGTGTGTTTACCCCCTTGGCAGTTTACACCAAACATATTTATTTGTTTTTAGGAACAATGCACAATAACATGCATTCCAGAAGGTGGTTTCCCATAACAAATACACAGTTTAAGGGGTTTTATGCATTTACTAATGTTGTAATACAGGAAATAAGGTCAAGCAAGTCTTGGTATCTGTGTTCTGGCCGACAGGTTGCAAATAAGGTGCAGATAAACTAGTAAAACTACGTTATGAGACTACTTGGGATAAAAGATGGATCATTTTGATTTGTCCAACGGTTACCATATGCCAGTGAGTCCTCAGAATATGACCATAAACATTTCCTGTAAAAAAGCATCAAGCTCCTCTTCTCCTTTCACCACCCTGTGTAGAACAATGTCATTTTATTCATCTGCAGCAAAATGAACTGTACAATTTTCTGGTTTGTTGTTGGAGGAACACAGAACCTAGTCACTGCTTGACTCCCAAGTTTGCTTTGACATAATGATTATTTCTTTTAATGTTTTTGCAGAAACAATCTAGTTTCTTCACTGACACAACAAGATCAGCATTAGTCAAACAAATAATCTCTTGACAATATTTTACAGGCAATTCATTTTCCTTCACACCTGTTATTTTTATATACATATAAATACTATGCTACATGACATAACTTGCATAAGAACCGCTGATAGAAACCTGTTATTGTCCAAGACATGGAATGCAGTGGTGGATGTCAAGCCAGAGAGACTTCTACCCAGTCAAGGCAGGGCCATGTAAAGAGAGTTTTCCCCTCTGATGTTTCAAACCACGAAGGAAGATAATGTGTGAATTGATCTGAATGTCACAATCTAAAAGCTTGGTATTATAACTGAATGAACCAGCAGTATTAGAACCACAACCAAAGTCCTTATCATGCATGGGTGGATAGATGATTCAGATGTCCTAGTTTGACAACAAAATGTTGTCCGGATCTAAAGTTGTTTAGACCTTCTGTAACCTGGCTGTCACATGTAGGTATAGATGGGGAAGGGTGGTTGTTTGGAAAGCACTAGTGGGTCATAAGCCTGAAGTTACTGTAAATCTGTCACTGTAATCTGATTGGTCTGTTATTTCAGAGCTCTGTAAGCTGATTGGTCTGTTATTTCAGAACTTTAACCTGATTGGTCTGTTGTTTTATACGGTAGCTCAGTGGTGGCGTTTCTATCATCAGGTCTCTGATGAGTCAATTAAAGGTGTATTTATTCTGATTGGCTTCAAGGTCTTTTCTGTTTTTTTACTGTTGCGAGGCATCAGTGTGGTGTGGTTGGGTTAGAGGAGGAAGGGAAAGCATGTATTCGTCCTTCGTGGTCTGGTACTAATAAACCAGTGTACAGGTCTGGTCCAAAAGTGAGATCAGTGCACTATTAAAATGTTTTCACTTAAATTTTTTGCACTTTATTTTGTGTTTTCTGGCACAATATTTTGTTTTAAGTCAATTCTGAGAGGTGTGGCATATCAACAATGATTAAAAACAACCTGATCATTACACAGGTGAACCTTGTGCTGGGAACAATGAACTGTCCCACTAAAAGTCACACAACACAATGCCACAGTTGTCTCTCGTTTTAAGGGTCTACAATTGGAAGGCTGACTGCAGGAATGTCCTCCATTTTTCAACAAAAAAAATAGGAAATCTTAATAATGGACCATGACCTTTTCTGTCCATAATAGGATTTGGATTATTACTGTATGACAATATGTAGGATTATGGTTATTACTGTGTGAGAATATGTAGGTTTGTATTATTACTCTGTGAGATTATAAGGATTAGGATTATTACAGTGTGAGAATATGTAGAATTAGGATTATTACTGTGTGAAAATATGTCGGATTATGATTACTTCTGTGTGAGAACATGTATGATTAGGATTACTACTGTGTGAGGGAATACGTAAGACTAGATTTGAAACATGCCATGCATGAAGGTCATTCCGGATTTGCTGGAACGTGTGTGGCAGGAAATGTTTTGTAACATAGGCTCCACCCCAAGCCCTACCTTAGTACAACGCATTCTAAAAAGTGAAGATATCCTTTTTATAAGACTCTAAGGGTGGAGTGATAAGCAATATCACTTGTTTTAATGCCAAATAAAATATTATTGTCTATGTTAATTGAAATTAATAAAATCCAGTAAAATTGATTGAAATGTTAAAATAATAACACTATGCTTTTTAACCTTAAATAGACATCCAGATTGCATGTGCACTGTGCTCAAATTCAGTTATGATATTTAAACATTTTAGGCATTCAGGAATTATAAAAATGATATCCACTATTGGACTATATCAGCACATCAACTAGGGCATATTTTAGCATTCCTCAGTTTTAAAAATCAACTTTTGATACAGCTCTATACATACACTTAAAACACCCAGGTAGAAAATAAAATGGTTAATTAATAAACTAAAATACCCACGCTTTTTTCAAACAATGAAGCAACCCATGTCTTCATTGTTTTTGTTTTATCAACTCCTTCTTAGAATACCACCTAAAACATTAAAAAGCATTTAAACATTAAGACTGCTCTGACCAACCAACAAAGATGACCTGAAATCCATACCCAGACAGGAACTACATTCTCATTATAAAACTTAAATCTACACTCTCCTGAGAACCATCTAAAGCCACGCCTCGGGAAGCAAGACCACCTGGGACACGTGTCCAGCACTCAAAACTAGAACCCCTAGACAAGACTACCTTGCTAAAAAATGAAGGACTACTTTTTCAACATCTGCATACAGTTTTCAGCATACAAAACCCACTTTGAAGTCACCTGTTATTATATGGTAAACTGGAAATTTGTTTAAAATCGTTAGTAAGTTGCAGTCTTATCGAGTTCAAAAAAAATCTCTAAAGGTCAAACTTAATAAATCAGTTGTGTCAGCTAACTTAATTTGCAGAAATAACTGATTCCCTATGATATATAGAAAAAGAAAGCCTAACAGACAAACTCATTCAGACTAGCACACTTGCAGAATACAAAACTACCAGACTTCCCTGCCAGGTATTAGCTCAGTAAACAGAACAGCCTTCGCTTTCAAAAGATCTACAGAAAATAAAAAATTATTATGTTATCAATTTATCATCAACTTTGTTTATTGAATGTTTTGTAGTATAGATACATAAGCTATAGAACACCTGAGAGGAGGTTTGGGAAAAATACATCACCATTTTCCCCTTGTGAATACGGATATCAATATTTCATTTTTTAAATATCAAGGTTATTGTGAATACAGGTATATCATAACACCCCTAGTGTATATATAAATATATATATATATATATATATATTAACATATGAAGCAATAATATTAGTGGATGCTTTTACCCCTGTTATTTACAGTCAAGGATTGGCAGGAATTACCATATGATTACAGATATAGATGCTCTGACCCATCCATTATTACTGTCAATATGTCAATGCTGCTCATTTTATAAAGAACTATGTTTATTCTCATTTTTACATGTTTTTATTTTATCTGGTATTAGTTGTTAGAATTAGTTTGTCATTAAATGAATCCAGTGTAATGCATGTAAAAATATGTTTCAACTGTATTAACTGAAATGCAGCCCTTGGCCCATCCTGTTATTGCAGTAGACTAATTAACAGTGAGTCAATGTTTCACACTAGTGATTTCCCAACATCTTGCCAACATCTAAAAAAAATAAACATGGAACAGTTGTCTCACACTAATCTGTCTTTAGAGACTAAAATATTATGTTAAACATAAAGAAATACTCCCAATGGGACCACTAGAGGTTGCTGTTATTACATTTTATTTTTGGTCTCTAATGAAAGACGGCTGTAAGATATCTGCTCTTTTTCTTGGCCACACTAGAGAGAACTATTGACCCACCAAGCATGAATAGTCTCCACAGGGTAAAGAGAAACACTCTGTGTGACTTAGCCCCCCTGCAAAGAACTGATTCAAGTACAGTGAGTGTATCTATTTTTAGAAGTTATCCATCTAGGTTAACCTCTGATCCACTATTCTTTCCCTCTTTTCACAGAGCCAAAGTCCAAGACCTTGTTGATGCACAGAAGCTCAGGACGACCTTCTTTCGGTAACAACCAGCACCCCATGTGGGTCACATGGTCTGGCTCCCTTCCGACATGGGCTGTCAGTGTGTTCAACGGGTGGGCTAATCGTACTGACCAAATCTGTGCCTCTGATCTCTACCTCCGTAAAAGTTGGTTTCACAGCGGAGAAAACGTACACCGACGGTAACTCTGTGACTGAGATCGTCACGTACTCCCTCACTGTTACGGCCAAGGTCCCAGCCAACCAGTCCTGTACCATTAAGCTGGCGGGGAAAAGATACAGGTTTAATATTCCCTTCACAGCAAGCTTTTCTAAGCAGTATGCTTATGGTAAGGTCCATACCACACCAGTGTCTGGAACGTACCATGGTGTCCAGGTGGCGGAGATACAAGGGTTGGTTGAACGCTGTCAGCCAATTCACAATCCCAGGACATGTAACTAGGCTGCTGGTGTCACCTCTCCAGAGGGGGAATGGTTTATACCATTTTATTTCATGATTATTGTTTTCTATGCTTATTGTGTTATATAAATACCTGTGTTTGCATAGATGTTTTTTTTTACCTCTACAATGTATATAATATATAGGCCCTACTGGTGTGAAGCAAACATTAATGAGAATATCTTGTAAAAGAAAAATTGTGATTACAATAAAAATGTTGCATTGCCAACACGTAAGAAATCGGTCATTGACTCATTCGACACATTTTAAAATGATGTGTCCGCCTGATTCCTGAAGAGGGCAGTATAGATCCAAGAATGACAGTCATTCCCCACTGGTCTGGTCTGTAAACACCGTCTCCCTCATGAATCTTATCTAATCTAGTTCTACATTCAGATCTTGCTTGATGTGACCGAAAGGTAATCTAGATCGCTTACATGAGAAACGTAACAAGGAAGGCTTGACGTGTTTGAGCCTTATCAGTCTCGTCTGCCTCTCATTACCTCTACCTCTTTTGAAACACGCGAACTTACCTGTAGCGGGTTCATCCATGTGCACATCTTGCTTGTTGACTAATTTTGTTAGTGTTAACACCCCGACAATGGTTTTGATGATTTGAGTTTGGTAATTGATTGGCTGTGTTTTGTACATGACAACATGGTGACAATTGTGGTTTATGTAGAATTACATTTTTAGCAAGAAGTGGTAATAGAGCAAATTATTGTATGATAACAGGTGAGTAGTGCGTGTATTTGTGACTTAATGGTCTTCATTCTGGATTTTAGCTAAATTATTATTTTGGTTGCTCCCATAACTGATTTGAGAGAACTTTATTCTTCTATTTTTGCTAGGATGGCAATGTATTCATTTTATTTCAACGACAAAACGTCGTGGTTGAATCAAAACCAATTTGAGTACAATAAGTAGAATGTTGGACTGTGTTACAAGTCAATCAATCAAATGCATTTTTATAAAGCCCGTATATCAACAGTTGTTACTGAATGCTTTTACAGATACACAGCCTGAAACCCCAAGAGAGGAACCAGACTGTAAGGGGGGACCAATCCTCTTCTAGCCGTGCCGGGCGAAGATTATAAGAGGATGACCTGTTTGGGCACATTCATATTTTTGCATGTTCAGACGACCAGCTTGTGTGATCAGTTTTGTACTGTTTTTTGTACTGATAGTTTTCGATGTTCAACACATACTTGTACAAAAGCGATTTAAACGATTTAAACGGTAATCTATTTCCTTAAAACTGAATGTCATGTCAGGTGCTATGTTTTGGTATGACTCAGGAACCAACTGTTTTAGTGTGAATCAGAAACCAACTGTTTTGGTATGAATCAGAAGCCAAGCACATCAAGGAGACACACACACACACACTCTAAACACATCACCTCTGAGTTGGTGTAGTTATTCTAACGTTTCTGTGGACTTTGGATACAGCTTGATGATTATCTGTCAAATCAGGTGTGCTGACACTAGACTAGCACAGCTCTGCTCCAAGACCTCTGTTTAAATAATCTTGTTTGTTTCAAAATACGTGCACCACTTTGGGACCCGGTTGTACATAAAGACGTATAATCAGTAGCAGGGAAACTAAACTGTAGCAGGGACTGCTGTCATACATCGTCCGCACATGTGGAATTATTTAAGAAAACCCAAATATTATTTAGTAATTTGGGTGAAAGAACTCTCTAATGCCAAATAAAAAACGTCACTTGTTCTTTATTCCTTATTTAAACCTTGTTTAGGAATTTATTGGTGATTCATGTTCTCACATGGGATGGGTTATTGTTATATATGATGTCTCTGGCTTACTGCACATCCCAAATGGCCTCATATATCCTACATAGTGCACTAAATATTCGCACTGGCTAAAAGTAGTGCACTATAGGGAATAGGCATTTAGTATAGAAGATGCACACCTAATTGTACTTCTCATTTCTTAGTAAGCAAGCTGTCATACTCTCTTGTTCAGAGTAACGGGTGACTCTGGTTGACTCATGCACTAAGGCAGAGGTCTAAGGCTGTAAAACTGTAACGGTAAAGGAATGGGATTCACTGACCTAGAAACACAGAAACCCACTGACGCTCTCAGACGGTCCCTTCATATCTGCTTAAAAGGACTCAAGCCACTGTACTCATAATGGTCACGCCTGTTGGACAGCGTTTATTTCACGTCAACTAAAGAGGCCACTTCATCGTCCGTCCGCACCCAGTGAACGCCTGTTTACATATCTGCGTGTTTGTGTCTTGTCACGGGGCTTTATTAATTAAAATAAACACAACTTATTTTCATATAAATTGATACTACATTTTAAATTTAGGAGGAAGGCGAGCAGTTCTTTTTTTACTGTAGTATGCATGGCAAATTATGTTGGAATTATTTATTAGACGGTAATTACAGAGCCATGCTAATCGTATGCTGATGGGGGTTACCAGACATAGGTTATTTGTAGCTCTACACACAAACACACGCGTGCACATCTGGAATATCATAAGACGAGGAGATCTCTGGATTGTGTGTGGGGCCCATTAACTTGACTACGTAGCCACAAATCTATCACAGGGTCATTCCTCAAAGACTCCTGGCTGTCAGATCTTTGGCTAACAAGGGGCAAAATCAGCCTCAGTGGAAACGAGCACTGCCACATAAATGTAATGGGGGGAAAAATACTAGAATGCAAAAACCAGATGGTGATAATGCTTGTTTGTAGTTACTTTTTGTGCAAGTGAAATAACCTGACCGACGCATGGGCCTTTGCTGTTCTGACAGTCCCTCTCTGGGGAAGTAAATACAGATTAAACATGTGTTTTAATTATCAAATGTATATATGACACGTTTTTTCCTCTCTAACCCTCTCCCCTTTCCTCTCTAACCCTCTCCCCTCCCCTTCCCTCTCTAACCCTCTCCCCTTCCCTTTCTAACCCTCTCCTCTCCCTTTCCCTCTCTAACCCTCTCCCCTTCCCTCTCTAACCCTTTCCCCTTTCCTCTCTTACCCTCTCCCCTTTCCTTTCTAACCCTCTCCCCTTCCCTCTCTAACCCTCTCCCCTTCCCTCTCT
>JACXGK010011542.1:0-15821 GCA_016801125.1 Novumbra hubbsi
GGGAGGAGCATCATGACCATACATCATGACCATACATCATGACCATACATCATGACCATACATCATGACCATACATCATGACCATAGGAGCATCATGTGTATATTCAGTTGGTGCCTGGAGTACAGGGAGGAGCATCATGACCATACATCATGACCATACATCATGACCATAGGAGCATCATGTGTATATTCAGTTGGTGCCTGGAGTACAGGGAGGAGCATCATGACCATACATCATGACCATACATCATGACCATACATCATGACCATACATCATGACCATACATCATGACCATAGGAGCATCATGGTCCACTGCTCCATCATCCCAAATGATCAAAAGCAATAGGCCACAGATTCCGAGTCTCGATAGCAGGCCAGAAACAATTCTGTAGTTTCCATTAATGTCCTAGTTTTTCTTATGTAATTCTTGGTGTAGGAGCCCCGCAACCAGGAAGACATATGGAGAAAACCTGACATTATTTAGGGCATTCATTGAAAGTTTGAAGAACCACCACACTTGTTAGTAAGGGAGAGGTGAATATACAGAAAGTTGTATGAACCCATTAAACACACAAAAAGTAAGAAACCACAGACTCAACAAAAGTGCATCATTTAAAAACACGTGTTATAGCATCCTAGGAGGTAAAAAGAGAAGCAGTCCTTATATATATATATACATATACTCGCACTCACACTGACACTGACACTTTCTCTGGGCTTCAACCGTTTCTTCACCAACGATGACATTTCACAGGACAGGAGCCTTCCATTCAGAGGGAAGTCAAATTCAGTTTGTCTACACCTTCACAGTCTACAGCCTACTATAGATAGCTGATAAATCCCTCATGAATAGATGCCTCACAGTGTGTCCTGCCTCTTCAGCGTATCCCACAACAACCAGAAGCCAGAATGGCCAAAGCCACTGATCTTAAACACAAAACACACAAATAAATTAACAAACTCTGGAAAAAAGCTATTATAGGCTAAGTACTGGAGCCCAATGATGCCGGTTGTAGTCAAGAACCAGGCTATAATCTGGTAGATCATTTCTTTTGGGCTTTAACTACTTTTTAACAGAGCAACCCTTAGTGTATTCATGCGGTTGACACGTATCAGTAATAGACATTTTACTCAATAGTAAGAAAAATGGTTTGAGTTTTAGTTCTTCAAAGGAAGAAAGTGGTAAAGATTCAGATAATGTAGCAGAAAAAGGCCAGTGACTCTGCTGTCCTAGTTGGATTGGCCATAGAGTACCAGGACAAAGGAGAGCCTTGACAGGACTGAGGGGAGTTGCCAACACACCAGAGATGGCAGAACAGACTAGTTGTGTTGGGCTAATTCAGCTGCAATGATTTGGTGAGAAGAATTCATACAATTTCACTGACTAAATAAACATTAGCCTGCATGGACTTGCTAATATATATATATATATATAGTTGTGGTATGGCTTAAAGACAGAAATCAAAGTTTTCAAACGGAAGATGTGAAATTAAAATGTAAGTTAAACAATTTTAAGATAGACTATTCAGTTTAGAACAATGCGCTGGTTTACAGCTCCACTTCCAAGCCCAGGATAGTTGAGCCAACATTTATAACAAAAACATAGTAAACAATTGTAACAAAAACATAGCCAATAATTATAACAAAAACATAGCAAACAATTATGACAAAAACATAGCCAACATTTATAACATAAATGCATATATAACAGGAGGAAATTGAATGAGCCTTGTACAAATAACTAAACCGGGAACTCCAGCAAATTCAAAACTAATATTGAGCAGCCTGTTGAGTGTAATGAACTTCATTTTAATAAGTAGCAGCTGCCTCAATGTAATCGGTAAGCATCCTGATAATACAAAGCCTAACGTGTCCTAATTTGCATCACATCCTCATACTTACTTTAATAAAAAATATGTTGAATGGCCCAAAAAAGAACACAAGAGAAAATTGTGTATTTTGGGATGCAACCAATAAAACAACTAAAGTCTCAGGGCAGCAGGTAGTTTCACTGAAGAAGAATCATATAGTGCTCTGTCATGTCAGCCCCAGGACAGTATGAAAACATCTTTCATATTCAAACAAAAGCATGTAGGCCTATTCCTTTGTCTGATTCCCTACTTCACAGACAGCTAAAGCCTCTACACAAGACTAGCGGTCGGCTGACTGCAAAATCATCCAATCACTCTTGGCCTACAGCCTAAGAAAACAAAAGCAGCTTGGCATCAAATTAATGAATTATTAGTTAATAATCATAACAACACTGATAACTACTCATTAATTACCCAAGAAAATACAAACAACGGGATGAAGTAGCTTTAATTTTCTCATTTCATTTCCCCAAAAGCATGTTTTTTTATAACAAAGATAGTAAGGTAAACCTAATGTTGAAATAATAGCTTACATTCAGAGAAAAATATTCACTGAAACCTGAATCCCAACATTCCCCTGCCTTCTACATAACATCAGTCTAATACAGTAGTGGGTGCCTGATATTTATATTGATCTGGTTAATCTCTGCTTTAAGTGTGTCACAGAGCACTTGTCGCTACAGGACACAGAAACACCTCTTAAATCCCACAAGGAGAAACAGTCAAGAATACTCCGGCTACTTGTGTAAGCCATGGAAGTAACCGATTGGGAGAATTTGGACCTTCAACAATGGTACAATAATTTTCTCAGAGTGAGCCATTCGATGTCCAAAAATAATAAACAATAGTATTAAGTAAATATGACCTAATACTGCTATGATGAAGAGGAATGGAGGGACTGCAAGGGACCGGGGATTGTCAAGAGCATGAAGATAACGGGCCAACAATCTCTTGAGTTTGTTTTTCGAACGGGAGATGTGCAGCCACGCACTATAAAGTAGAGACGTCGGATTGTTATAGACTTACATTGGGAGCCACACGAAGTAAGTAGCAGCTTAAGAGTGGCTATTCCAACCATCTGAAAGCACTGCCCAGCGTGTCTCAGCACTTGTTGCTACATTATAACCTGTGTTACAAACGCTGAAGCGCGAGTGGTAAAATAATGATGACTGTTCTAGATACAGCCATGTCTTTTGAGACTTTGGATAGTAAAGTAAACGACTTTATGTCAATGAACACACAGGGTCGGAAACAGTTAGGTATAGTATAGTTACTGCACTGGGTTATGTTTTGACTTGACACTTCTACAAAAGTAAACTGGTAATCAGGCTGGAATGCAGATGGATACAGTGAATGAGATTCATAGAAGATAGGGCAAATCATTGTACACAAAAGCTTGTCATTACATTAGAGGCTGAATTGGCTTTAACGTGCAGTGATATAGACACAAATAGAGATTTAGCCAATGTATGTTGTAAAGTACATTGTTATAATTTAAATCCATATTATTCTTCATAGATATTCTTAATCGGTTACATCAGGTACGTTGTATGTGAAAGAGAGCAAATACAGTGTAACAGAAAGAATAACTGTTACTGCAACCACATGTGTAATTAATTACTTCCATAGAGTAAGATACCTTTCAGACATGGAGTTGCTTGCAAGCCTAAACTATGCGGAATATGAGGAACGAAGCTCTTCTATGAGCAACCTTCATGGGGTTGCTGCTGCAAGGAAAAATTTGCCTGAATCATGCATGAAATGCCCAAGAACATACAATTGTGGTTTGTGATCAAACACTTCCCCAAATATGTAATGTGGCTGGCCTTGAACAATAAACATCTGGTTCCCTCTCCATTCAAACGTGTAAGGCATATTATGCCAACAAAAAAGAGATTTCCAAAGGAAGAATGTAGCGTGCACAATAATGTTATTTTAGATTTGACTGCCAACTCGTAACGTTTACTAGCAACCTGTATAATAATAGTATACTGTAAATGGACCCTATGCATGCCAGATAGTTAACGTTACATACCTTGTTACTGAGATTCTCTTTGTTGTTAAGGGCTTTATTCCTTCTTAATTTGATAGACGGTGAGTATAGCAGATTTTTTATTCGATTCTTTATTGTGGATCCTTCCACCGTCATCTTGAAATCTATATTCTGTCTGATCTCAGAAACCGGTTGAATTAGTACATGGAAATATGGAACCCTGTGTTGATAGCCAGACCAAACGATTTCCTGTTTAAGAAAATAAAGAAATACATATCTAGATAAAATAAACGAATAAACGAATGTGCTGTCATGCTTTCTTCTGTTTCGGTGTGTTGTGTAGCGTGTTCTGTCGGCAATCCGCGTGGGTGCGATTCCCGTTCATGTCATGCCCAGCAGTAACTGCCAAGCCAGGCTTTACGCATTATCCGTCTTTGCTCCGGAGGCTCTCCGAGAGATGTATTTGTGGGAACATGTCCGTGTCGATTGTCAACAGTACTGTAGAAGATACTTCGATGGTCGGGTCACAGCAGACTGCTGGTCAGTATCCTTGAAGAGAACTGTCAACTGGGAAACTGGATATTCAGCATTTCTTTTGTCGCTACCAGTAGTTTAGCTAGCTAGCCAACCTTTCAACCAACAACGTCCCAGCTGCCTCTTGCGTCCCCACATGGAGAATAAAGATACAGACTATGTAGATGTGGAATGAGCCTAGTGCTATTGGCCAAATAGCCTGTCATTTAAAACAAGTAGCAGGCTAGCTTTTTACTGTAGTAGGTTAGCTACCTAAATATTCTGAAGAAATATCGTTTCGCATTAAAAAAAACGTAGCTAGCTTGCTGCCGCATAGTTTTGTAGTTATTCCATGCATGGCTAAATGACAGCTAACTAGATGCCCTTAACATCCTTACATAATGTTTCCGTTGTTGAGAAGTTTTAATTACGACTGCCTGGTCAACGTTGTCAAGCAAACCTAAAGCTACAGTACTTCTCTAACGTTACTCTAATTAGTAGCAGGCACCACCATTTGACTGGGGTTTTGTTTTGATTACACAGTGACGGACATGGCATCTGACCCAAGTCAATGTCGCCCTCTTGTGGTTAAATGTTGTCCCTTTTCATCTTACATGTGATTTGTCCTTTGCAAAGTCCTACCTCCACCGTTCACTTAAAATTGTGTTTCTTCTTTCCATTGAATATTCAAAAGAAAACAATAGGGACATGGCGCCTTTATTACAACACTGCAAAAACAAATAGCAAATGAAACAGTCTAATTTCCTAAACTTTAACTTAATAATGTACAATCATCACAATGAAAACAATATTTTGCTTTTTCTGCAACATGGCTGTGGCAGCTTACATAAACCAAATTCAGATACCAGTCTTGCCTGTTGTTTATATGTATCACTCACAGCAGAAATCAATTCAAAACGACCTCAAAGTACTACATCATTAATGTATTATCTAACTCAGAGCTCATAGTTGGACTACACTCACTGAAGGTGGTCCTCCAAAAGGTTTCCTTCCACTCCAAGCATACTTTCTCCACCAACAGACTCTACAACCTAACGCTTTAATAATCTGCTGCCCCAGCCCCTCTTGGATGTGGAAAATCATGGGATCCATTGTAGCATTGAGGCAGTAGAGTAACTGGGATGACTCCACTAGAAGGTTCACCACATTGGCCACCAGACACTTATGGGTGTAGTCATATTGGGTGAAGAAGTAGATGCAAGCTATGATATGTAGCAACTGCCCTGGTACCCAGCACACCAGGAAGTTGGCTATGAAAACCGCTATCAGCCAGATGGCCTTGTCGCGGCCCCGAGCGTTGCCCGCGGCCCGCTGCCGTCGCGACAGCCTCATCCGGGCTATAATCTTCACGTAGGAAGGGATGATGAAAAGCAAGGGCACCGACACTTGCACGCAGTAGTAGGACAACAGATTGTAAGTAGCCGCGGTGGACTTGTACCTGGAGGTCACCACCGTGCCACAGTAGCGGACGCCGTCCCTGCGCTCCCAGTAGGCGACGTTGGGATAGCTGATGTAGATGAGCAGGGCGGTGGCGGCCCACAGGAGCAGGGACACCAGGGCCGCTTTGCGCCGAGTGCGGACCACCCGGGACTCCAGCGGGAACACGATGGCCAGGAAGCGGTCGGCGCTGACGGCACAGATGAACATGGTGCTGGAGGTCAGGCCTATGAGGTGGAGTACGTTGCTCACAACGCACAGCGAGTGGCCCATGCCCCAGTCGTAGTTGTCGCCCACGTAGATCGCCCTGGGCGGGACGGAGGCCAGGTAGGCCAGGTCGCACAGAGCCAGGTTCAGCACTCCGATGGAGCCGATACTCCACCGCCGAGACGGTTTCAGGCAGCTCACCAGGGTGCAGAGGTTTCCGAGGATGCCGAGCAGCGAGAGGGCATGGTAGAACGGGGGGATGACGGTGGCAGCGTAGTTACGGCTCAAGCTGCAGTCCTCGAAGGGGACCAAGGGCAGGGAAAGGTCTTCGATGACCGACAACGTGTTGTTTCTTCGACGTAACCAGCTGAGGGAGGTGTTCTTTTTAGGCATGTTTCTTTCAAGTGTCCCTGCATCAATTAATAACGTAATATATCGGTCAGCTCCAACAATAACAGGTAATCAGGAAAACCTTGTGTTAATAATGAAAAGTCAATACACAGAGAAATACATAGTACAAATTACATTGCTTTCGTTTTGCATGCAGGACTTGCATCAGGTATTAGACGTCGTTTCGGGATAAATGTTCTACCATTCAAATGTGAAATAGAATCTCTAAGGAAGATTTCATATGATGCATGGTTGTCTTATTTATTGGAAAAGTGTTCAAAACGATAGTGTTTTTACCCCCAAGAGTTGGGGGTAAAAAACACTGGAGTGGTTCCGCAAACAGCTGTATCCTAGTGGCGGTATATTTGGCCGGTAACTAATGCTTCAACCTCCCTGACGCGACAAGGCATCCATTCTGCGCTTGTGCCATCTAACCGTCCAAACTAAAACATAGAAATCCCAATTGGTCATTTCCTGGTTCAAGTGAAAATAGAACAAATGCACACCAACAACATTTTTATTTATTTTACATTGGTAGAAGATATATTCGTTCTGATTCCATACTTGAATAGCAGAAGATTAAATACACTAAGATTTTGTTTAGTTTGCCTGGGTGGTCAAAATAGTGAATTAGTGCCAAAAGCTTTACTTGCATAAATTGGGCTACCACATTGCTGGATTTCTTGACAGTTAGATGCATTCCAGGTAATTTAGCATATGCTATAATACAAATTGGATTAAGTCGAAATATTATTTGATTTATTTGTAAGTGCTGCAGCTATCACAAGCTATAGTAATAGTATATAAGTAGGAAATTCATAAAGATTAGCAAAACTTCACAGACAGAATGTATAATAAATACTTGAACGACTTCAACTGACATCTGAACTAACAATTATAGAACTACAAAGTAAGTTAAGTTTTGAGAAACACTTACCCTTGAAGAATGCGGCTGTATTTGAGAGAACCTCTTCAGAGTTCTGCAACTCAGTTCACTACACATCATATTATACCAGAAAAAAAGAATCATGGCTACCTCAAAAAAGCCCTGTCTATCCCTTTAAAGTTAATTCAACCAGCTCCCATTGGGCTTCGGTTGAAAATATTACACTACAAAATAAACTGGGCGCCATTTTGGACAATTATTGCTATGAATTTCACATGGGAAATCAAGACATTATTAGGTAATGGATAAGGTTGTTAGTTTGCCATTTGGTCTCAAGGGACAGTTAGGAAAATGTCAAATCTCTCTCAACATCTTTAGAAAGGGCAAATGAAACAAACAAGATTCTTCACCACTTTAACAATCCCTTACCAATTACCCATGCAGATTCTGTCATGCTATCCCTGTGTGTTTGTGTTTCATACACTTCCAAGTAGTGTGTCCAGTTACATTGAGTCATTTAACCAAACTTGAACCTACACCACAGTGGACTCCTCAGCATAGCAATGCATTGTCTTTGACTGCTGAGCCACGCTGGAGTCCCCAATTGCTTAACCTTTAAGGCAATATTAAGCCCTATAACATAAAGCAACGGTCAGAAACGTATATTTAGGCAGGCCGTATTCAATATTACATTTTATTTAAAGGCGAGACATCTCTCTTATGCCAACATCCTAAACAAATGGCTATTGACACCATACAAAAATAAAAAAAATGCTCTTTACAGAAAAAGAACATTTTCAAAAAACTACAACCATAGTCTTAAGTGTCAAAGTCATTATTTACATGAGCATATTGTTATAAAAACATTTTTAAACATCCAGAAATCCACACCTCACTTCTTGCATGCTTACAAACAGTCTTGATGCAGTTTAACAAGAGGGTTGGCTTTTAATTATTCAAGCTTTACCTCTTAGCAGCATAAAACATTACGGCCATGACAATTCCCTAAACATCACCTTGTATGCATGCGTTCTCTGTGTAATGCACCCTATTCCCTTAGTGCACTACTTTTGACCAGGGCCTTGATTTGAAAGGCAAACGTTTGTCATTAAAAACACCCTTAGGTTCTACTCCTATTGTGTAGCAAATGTCAGAGTCTGATTAAGAAACACATCACTAAACAGGTAAAGCTGCTCTCGGAAAGGTCACCAGCCAACTCAATGGTGTTCCCGGTCTACGGGGACCTTTTATGATACTGTTCATCAGGATTTTCCTATGGGGAGATATGTTTGTCTGCGGGACACACTTAGTGGTTAGGTAGTATAGCAGTGTGCCACGCAAATACACGTTGTTGTTCCTCAACCTTTAAGGCTTTATAAAGCACGACAAAGAACTTACATTACAAACATGAAGATATAAAGTCCCCGCCCTCCAATATGGAGACCGGGGCTTTGAAAATGTCAGATACATACTACAGTTCGGTTATGGTAATTTAAACGCAAACAGCATCTGTACCTTCAACTCTGTCCTCTCTGATAGGACAAACCATGTGTTAAGCTAGACTACTGAACACCCATAAATGATAAGTGTCCTGGCATCTTATTACTATGTAATATTCCTTGTGTCTCCTCTTTAAAATAAAGGAAAAGAAAGCCACAAATCAGGGCCAATGTATAAATAAAAAAAAATGTAAATGTCTTTGAGTAAGTGTTGATCTACTATCAGATCCTTATAAGCTTATCAACGGTTATCTAGAGAGGCAAAGCAGATTTTAGATTAGAGTTTCAAACAAATATCCCCACCCACCAGTCAGAACAGTATGATGTCAGCATACATTTACATATTGCAAGTCAATATACAGTATATACACGTAGAAACGTCTTTGGGATTACAACAGGCACATTAGGTAGTGCCCCATTTACAAATGCAACTGATGTGCAAAACAAGTGTTAGAAAAGTCCCAATTGGTTGAGCCACTTAAGGGGTCCTATTGGAGCAAACTGAGAAAAAAAAAACAAATCCCACATTTTATGTCCGTTTAGTGCCAAACAAATACAACACATTTGAAAGTGTGTCTTAAGTAAATATGGCTACAACCGGGGCCTAAGTTAGTGCTTAGTCCTACATTGGAGAGTTGCCCTTTAGTCCAAGGGGGGTTAGTCTCGGCATGGGTCGCATCTGCACTAGCGGAGGCGGGGCCAGGGTATCCACAGGCTTCTCATTGGACTCAATCGCCTTTGCGCCGCCCCCAACCTTCATCTGCAGAAGTGGGGGTGGGGTCAGGGCACCACCTTGTCCTTTTGCAGTACATGCTGGACCTTGTACTTGTGGACTGTGCCTGTTGACAGCTGCAGAAGCGCCTGATCCTGCGTCGGACGGTTTCAGGTGAGCTCCAGGGCAGACGGTCAGGTCCTGTGGTTGTGGCATGTCTTTGGCGGCCACCTCATGTGGCCCTTTCCCCTCTTTATGCCCCAGGAGGTCCTCGTCCAGCCTTAGGTACAAAGGGCTGAGGGAGCGCTCGTCGTCTCCGTCTCTAATGGGCTCCTTGTCCGGATGTGGTGAGGTTTCCCTGTCCGTGTCCACCTCCACAGGCTCAGTAAGTGGAGTGCAGTTGACCACTGGAGGACTTCCTGGGCCGCTGTTGCTGTCATTGGTCAGCTGTTGGTTGAGGAATACTATCTCACTGAGAAGAGACTTTAGCGTGTCTTCTTCACGGTCTTCTTCATCCTCAGATTTGTGAATAGAACCGGTATTGATCTCTACAGAGCATCTCTGCTTCTCCAGCACCTTCCCTTGTTCCAGCCTAGAGCCCCTACCCTTCACTGGGGACAGCCTCCTCTGCGGCCCACCTGACACACCCGGAACAGTCTGGACAGGCGGGGTGTTGACCAGTGAAATCACATTGGCAATATGAGGAACTAAAAAAAAAAAGAAACACAAGAAACAACAATTCATGTTTTTTTATTCCCAACGGCAACACATTCCGCTAAACGGTCCACATTCAAAGCTTTCTAAAAAACACAGCGGTAAAAACCAAAGTCCAAAGTTACCTCCTCTGTTGAGTACATAACTAGGTGGCGTGAAAGAAATGGGCTGCGACATTGAGGGGATGCTGATGGTAACTGAAGCGACACCTAAAAACAACAAGACATCAGAATAACATTTTCCATTTCCAGGTGAGCGAGTCAAGTCAGCGAGCCTCGGGTCCCTGCCAGCCTACCTGGCGTGAGGGACTGCTGCATTTCCATGCCAGTGACTCGCCCGACCGGCAGCGGAGAGCTAGGAGGCTGCAACGGGTTCATGGTTACCACCCGCTGACACGAAATCACTCCACCCACTATAGACAGCATTTGAGGAGGGAGGAACCCGGAATTCACACGTGGAAGGTCTACTGGGGGAAAAGGTTACAACGTGTCATTTCTATGGAAGGTCAACGACAAGACGTACAGCCTGTCCGAGGTCGGCATGGCCCTGCGCCGTGTAGACCGGGCGGTAACGCGGTTAACGGGATGCTCACCTGGGGAAGGCTGTGGTTTCCTACGGGACAGGATGTTGGGTCTGGACCTTTCAGTTAGTGGGGTTGTAATGGAACTCATTTTGGGTCGTTGGGCTGCCTGCTGCGAGGCGACCTTTGGCTTTAGAGCACGGAATTTTGGATCGGGTGGGTTGGAGCTACTGGGTGAGATGGTTGTATTGGGTGGGTTGGATGCTGAGGCAGGGGCTAGAAACACGCCACTACAGTTTCCGTTGGCCTTGTTTTTCTGTTTGGTAGAAATGTCCTGAAGCTTCTTACGGATGATCTCATATTTCTTTCCTGTCAACAGAACACAGTCCAGGGTTAAATGGAAAAGAGGCTAGATAGAACAACAGGAAAGTCAAATGGCAGGTCCATTACCAGATTTTGGGGTGACTTTCTTTATAAAAGCAGTTCTCTCTTCATTCAGCACACTCTTCTGTTTTTCCAGAAGCTCCCATTCTTTTCTTAGGTCAGGTACTTGTTTTCCGGCCTGCTAAATAATAGAAATACATTTAAGGACCAGTTTTCTTGGGGGCAGGTTATCAAGAAGAACTTCTTCAGATAACATTGCTGAAACATTACATGTAATTGCAAATTGTATTAACTACTGAAGATTTAAATGGACATTGCTCACAGTGGATTGCTAAAGCAAAAGCTTAATTTTTCCATTTTGACCAAACAAAACAGTTACTGTTAAAAAGATTCCCAACCGAGCATTTCAATGGTCAAGAAGCAGTCTCTTAAGCATAAAGGGTCCAGTTGTCCTTAGTTATAAGTAGTGCACTACATAGGGACACGGGTGACATTGGGGATGCAACCTTACCTGCCAGAAGAGGATCTCGTCAATTGGTGCTGGTTCATCATGAACCAAAGTGTCTTTCAGGGCTTTCAAATTGTTCCGAAGCTCAACGCCACGTCTTCTCAAATTTCGATCCGAGTACTAATGGTAAAATAGAAAAAACAACACTGCGAATTACAGCAATGGACACTGAAATCCCAGTAGAACCATATTTAGGGAAGGGCATACATGGTTGTTCATGGTTTTGTAATTCCACAGGGAAAACAGGGACATACTTTGAATTTGGGCCCCGCTGCTCCTTCCACTTCCTTGGTGACTTTTGCCTCTATGTGATGGTTGAGGCTGTGGTGTGTCTTGTCCTTCACAGTCTCAATGTCTACAGCCATCTCCTGTACCAAGCTTTCTTCAACATCCTGAAAGAAAGTCCAAATTGAAAACACAAAAAGTGTGCTACAGAACATTTAAAATCAACCGAAGCCCAGCTGTGGGTAACTCAAAAAAATGAAAACGCCTCTTACACTGATGTTGATCACATTCCCTCCAGCTTTGGTTTCGTGATAGTCATCCTCAGAATCATCAGTCTCGTCTGAAGAGTTGTCTGTTTTCTCCTCTTCCTCCTGGTCCTCCCGAAGATCGACCACCTCCATATCCTCCTCTCTGACTTCCAGAAGGTCCAACACCTCCATCACCTCCTGCCCGTCCTCACAAAGATCCACCACCTCCACCTCGTTTTCTGCCATCACTTCTGCCGTTATCATACTCTCCTGGGCCTCCTTCGTATTGTGCTCTGGGGGGGCACAAGCCCGTGGTCTTGGATTAGCTCCAGACTCGATGCAGGTGGTGTCAACAGAGGAGGATGAGGCCGCCGAGGACACTTTGGTCCCCAATTTCTCAGATTTTCTGTGAAGCTTCTTGATCTTCTCTTGGGAAATGCACTGAATGTTCTTCAGGATCTGTTCCTCCGATTTCCCTGTGGAGAAAACTTTGCAGTTGAATATACAACTGCATTTACTGTCATATAATAAAGTATTCTTTTTAGAAAGTATTTTTCATTACATATTTGGATACTTGGATATTTCAGCTAAATTCCAACCACATTCATTGATAACAATAACCAAACCACAGAAAATGTCATTTCAAACCATTAATGCAATTACAATACAAAACATACATTGTGTGCACATTTAAAATCAGGGGCACCAAAACAAGTAGAAACGCTTAAAGAAAATCCTAAAGATTAACTTAGGAGGTACCAGCTTACGCCAAGAAGAAATAGTTCGCAACTCTGGGAAGGCAAAGGCATACAAAGGCATTTTAAAGAACTTCATTCCAGTGCTGACCGGATAACAAAGTAATGGAGAAGATTCCTAGCAACTGGCAATCTACATAAGACAGGTTGTCCCAGAAATCTGAAGAACCCCAGGTTAACATCAAGGGATCTAAAGGCTTCTCTTCCCACAAAAAATGACAAAGTCTGAGAGAGCACAAAGTCACACGGGAGGGTCAGAAAGGTAGAAGCAACTGCTCTTGAAACAAATGTCAGGCCACACCTGATGTTTGCAAAAAAACAACTGGGTAAACTATTGGGACAAAGTGCTCAAGACAAATTAGCAAAAGGTATGGTTGTTTAGCCATAATGCCAGATGCCATTGTTTGGCGAAAAAACGAAACACTGCCTTTTACCAGAAGAACCTCATACCACATTTAAAGCATGGTGGCGGTGGCATTATCCAAGCCAACTTGTCATCATTGAGTCAACAATGGACTTCATGTGGTGGGGGAACACCATGGGGCTGTGCATGAAAGAAAGCCCCCAAACACGATACAGGGCGAACAATCCTCCCAGCCCAGACTTAAACAAAGTTACAAGAAACAACCGATATTGGGGTGTAGGGGTGTAATTCTGTTGCGTTTCTGATGATTTTTGAAGAAATTAATGATCGCAAAGTATATTCTTTCAATGTAATTTTTCTAATTGAGTTACCTTTATCTGTCAAGTGTAGAAGATATCATTAGACTCCAATATGGAGGAATAATTACTTGTAACATTACTTCAAGTATTTATACGTGTATTTATAAAGCCCACTTACGTTGTCTAACACACAGAAAACAATGTTATTTTGACATGGAAAAGCACACAAATAACTGTCAAAGAGAACTTTCAAAATGAATTTCCATTATTACCAGTTAAATGGGACACCAGTTTGACATGAGCGGCTCTCTCCAGTGTCAGCGATTTTTTCAACCTCTCCTCATCTTTACTTTTCTTTGTCAGATCCTCAATCTTCTCCTTTGCCTGGTAAAATGAGAGTTGACTTGTTATCTATCAACAACGGGCGCTTCAACAAAACAAAGCATTGATCTGATCAGTGAAGCAGCCAAACCATTCCCTTTGTCGTGCCACAGTGCTCTGGTTAGTAGGGCACTAGATATAGAATACAGTGCAGGATCGAAAACCCACTTTTATTGAAGGAGGGAAAATCCTTTGGATTAAACACATTAAAAACACTTTAAATAATGGTAACCATCCCATTAAAAAGCTTACATTTTGAAGGATTGAAATTTTAGAGGCTTTTTGGTCCATTTGCAGTGAGCCTCTCAGTCGATTAAAGCGCTCTTGCAGCTCGTGGCGCCGATTTCTCTCCATAACGTTGTGATGCAATTGCTTCTACAGAACACAACACAAAAAAGCTCCATCAAAATATCAAACTACGAAATACAATACTAAAACATAGGGGACAATAGAGCTATAGTTTAAGTACAGAACTACAGAGTGTAAAACACACAAATAAACAGACCACTGTTTAGGCAATTTAGATGAATATGGTTTAGGTGACTGAATCTAAAGACAGAATTGAGATGAGAGTTCTTACAATGACGACATTATCGGAATCTGAGTCGTCCGACGAGTTGTCGGTCTTCTCATCCGTTTCCCCGTCCGTGCTATCGGAGTCGTCCTTCTTCTGTGGTCTATTCCGCGTCTGGAGGGGTTGATGGACCCCAACCACCATAGGCGTGTTAACATCCAAGGCCGTTTTGAAGATGGCGTTAGCTTTGACAGCTGCTTTTTTAACCTGTGTTAATGGTGGATTGAGCAGTTTTGGGATGGGCCGCGGCACTCCAAACACCTGAGACTGGATCTTGGGGACCACTGTGGATACGGCGTTGGACTTGAGGAATTTAAACTTGTGGCTTACGGACGTAGGGGGTTTGGCGATTTTCGGAGGTAGCGTGGATATCTGATGAGGCAGCATCCGGCTATATACCTCAGAAGTGACCTTAGGATCTACAACGGTGTCCACTGTGGAGATATTGTCGGCGTTGACAACAGCGTCTGCAGCATCCTTTGTGGGCGACATTACAGGAACGACTTTGCATTTGGAAAAAGGCTCCAAGACAGACAAGCCCCCAACTACAGGCAGCACCTTAGACGGACCCTGGGTTGGCTGCGCTGGCACCTTGGGACACTTGATGATGATGGGCTCCTTGTTGCCCGTCTGATTAAGTATCTTTAAGCTGTATGTCTCGTTGTTTGTCGCAGTGGGCGATCGACCAGCGCTACTGGCATGAAACAGCTTGGAGCCTGGCGGGAAGGCAGTGACCTGGCGAGAGCGGGCTTTAGGGGCGATGGTGGTGTAGGCAGCGCGGGGCGGGAGCTTCGGGAGGAGGCCGACAGAGAAGATGGGGGCCCTGGTGATTGCGGAAGCTACGCTGACTGGGCCCTTGCTTTGCGTTGCAGACAGGGAGGAGGTAAAGGAGGAGCTGGTTATGGTGGCTGTCGACCCTGAAGCCAAGCAGACGGGCGTTGTTAACCGGATCACCCCACCTGAGAAGACAAAATGTCTCCATGTTAAACTTAATAAAATACCGTGCAAAAGGGAATTCCTCGGCGGGAGTTGGCAAAATCTAAAGTGGACATCCGGTTATGGCCTTGTGAACAGCTGTATTGTATATTCAATCCTAAAACGAGGGTTAAATATTGGCTTATTGACCGGGTTGGGTCTAGTACACCCGAAGCCAGTAAGACATATTGACTAGGATCCTTCAGCTGAGGTGGGGCATGTCGGGTTGGGTCTAGTACACCCGAAGCCAGTAAGACATATTGACTAGGATCCTTCAGCTGAGGTGGGGCATGTCGGGTTGGGTCTAGTACACCCGAAGCCAGTAAGACATATTGACTAGGATC
>JACXGK010011543.1:0-15815 GCA_016801125.1 Novumbra hubbsi
TAGCGAAGTATTGTGTTTGTACTGACACAGGTGAATGGGAACAGGGAACCTATGTAGGAACCGTGATTTGACTGATGAGGGACAGGTGCGGGCCGTAGTGAGTGATTGGTGACTGGGTGTGATTGTGACGTTGATCGGCACTGGCGCCCAACGGCCACCAGGGGGTGGAAACGAGGCGAAAACCGTCAGGCTAGGGTGGTACCCTGACACCTGGCTCGCAATCTCTGTTCTAGTTCATCCCAAAGTTGTTTGATAGGATTGAGGTCAAGTTTCTGTGCGTGCCAGTCAAGTTCTTCCACCCCAAACTCATCCAACCATGCCTTTACGGACCTTGCTGCCACATCATGGCTGAGTTGCGGTGGTTCCTAAACGCTTCCACTTACAGTTGAATGTGGAATATCTAGAAGGGAAGACAGATTTGCTGCAAAGGCGGCATCCTAATGCAGTAACTATTTCAGGGAGCTCTTCAGAATGACCCGATAGTTCACAAATGTTTTTTAAAGGCAGACGGCATGGCTGTGTGTTTGATCTTATACACATGGGGCAATGGGACTTAATGGGACCGGAAATCAATGATTAAGAGGCGTGGCCTAACACTTTTGTCCATATAATGTATTATTGAAATAAACTTGTATTTACTGCCTGACACTGCTTAGTGACTTATTGGCACCAGTAGAGTAGCAAGCCACAAAGACACATGTCTTTGTTTTCATGAAAATAAACACAGCCGTTTGAAAGTTTTGGGTCATTTAGAAGAGAAAAGCAAATGTTTTGTCTATTACCATAACACAAAAAAATATTATTTAACAACTGGCAACACCATACAATTGGCTATTGGCTACAAATGATACAATATAGGCCAGGGTTAATTTTTTTACTGCATCCCTCTAATCAGGGACTTATTTTAGAACTGATACACCATTTGTGTCCAATTAACGATGAGGTAGAACAGAAAACCGGATGATGATGATCCCTGATATAGGCTATGATCTCTGTGCTGGGAATAGTATATCATGTATAATTTCTATACACAGGTTTAAGGGTATCTAAGAAATGTCCTTGTTTTGAAAGAAAAGCAAATGTTTAGCCCCTTGAAAAGCCATGAAATTTATCAGAAATACAGTTTAGACATTGTTATGGTTGTATATTACTATTGTAGCTGAAAACAGCAATTTTCTACATGGAATGTCTACATAGGCTTAAAGAGGCCCATTATCGGCCCATTTAAAAGGCTAATTGATCATTGGAAAACCCTTGTTTGCACAGCTGAAAACTGTTGAACTGGCAGATTAAAGAAGCAATAAAACTGTCCTTCTTTAGACTAGTTGAGTATCTGGATCATCAGCAATTGGGGGTTTAATGACAGGCTCAAAATGTCCAGTAACAAAAACTTTCTTCAGACACATCATTCTATTTTTCTGAAAATGAAGGCTATTCCTTACAAGAAATTGACAAGAAACTGAAGATTGAGAACAAAGCTGTTTCCTACCCCGTTCACAGAACACTAAACTGTCTCTAACCAGAATTGAAAAAGGAGTAGGAGGCCCTGGTGCAACTAAGCAAGAGGACAACTACATTAGAGTGTTTAATTTGAGAAACAGATGTCTCACAAGCCCTCAATTGTCAGCTTCTTTAAAAGGTGCAGGCAAAACACTCCAGAATGCTGTCCTGCTAAGCAGAGTTGCAAAGGAAAAGTTTCAGATTGGCCAGAATAAAAAAATATTAAGTTGGCTAAAAGAACACAGAAGCACAGAGATTGGACAAAAGTGGTATGGACACACAATGAGTTCTTTATGCCATCTTTTAAGCATGTGGAGGCAATGTGATGGTCTGGGGGTGCTTTGGTGTATAGACTCTGACTTCCAACAATCAATTAATTACTTGTTCTTGGGTGAGGTGAGGAAATGTAACCGTGTGACTGTGATTAAACACTCGGGACATCATTGGTTACTTGGCAAGGGGTGCGCCCTCCTATAATGTATTCTGTTACGGAGGAACTCTTATTGTAATAATTGTTTTTGGAGACCATACCTTGGGACAAGGCCCCTTTGAGTGAGAGAGCAGTCCGCTCTGCAACAGGACCTCAATATTGCTGAAGGACCCTGTGTCATACAAGTGTCAGATGAGGCCATTTACACCAGTGTTTCGAGGACTCCACCTCTCTCGGCTTACATTTATGGGAAGTGTGGTTTTAAGATTACCTGGTCATCTGAGAACCTGGACATCTAAGAGGGTCACACCAATAACAGGTTCAGGGGCTGGGTCTTCAGTGACTCTGCATGCAGACCACATCTCCACAAGTTACAGAGGTGTGGTTTGGATGATTTTTGTTATTGTATTGACCAACAGCCACACTTGCAAGACAACCTTATTTTCAATTACATTTCCTCTTTACCATCCAGGTTTCATCATCCGTTTATAGATTCAGATGATTTCCAAGAAAACATGTCTGACCTCTCAGTCGCATGGTTGTGAGCGTAAATAACCCTTATAGTAAGTCGTCTCACACTGGCCCAAATCTGTGGATATGTTGTACAACAAAACAACAGCCGCAACAATGCACAAGAGGCAATTAGGGAGGGATGAGCCAGAGAGGTGATGAATATAAATGGAAAACTTTACAAGCCGGTCATCTCAGACACATCATCCCAGATCTTACTGATAAACACCTTGTCTTGGGTTCATAAAGAGTGAGAGAAAGATTGAAGGAGGGAGGGAGGAAGGGAGGTGGGAAGTGGGACAGAAAAAAAAGAAAGGTTGAGAAGTGATAGAGGGAGTAAAGAGAGAGAAGAAGAGAGGTTACTTGAATCAAAGAGGGTGAGAGTATGAATTAGGGGTTAGTAAGATAGAGGGAGGTGGGCTGGTATGGCTCACCACACACACAACACACACCTCACACACCACATACCACACACACAGCACACACAGCACACACAGCAAACAATGGGTCCTTTGTCGAGATCTTACAGAGTTGTACCTTTATTTTATGCTCCAGCAACTGACAATAATTTAAACCTCTCCATATGCAAATGTCCTTAATTGGACTGTCACAAGCAACCAGGCTCCATCAAACTTGGAATGTGATGAAGAAAGGCAAGGAACAGATTGGAATTCGGTGACCAGTCTTGTACACTTAATTGTAGTGATTCTGAAGGCACTCCTCTTCAGGCCATTGCAACATCTGTTTACAAGATACAAGAAACCACTTCTGAGTCTTGCTCTATTCCTCTCTCATTCACTGTCGCTCTTCTCCAATCACACTCTCTCTCCCTCCTGCAATACTGTACAACTCTTTCCCTCCAAACCATCCATCTTTTCTCACTCTGACGTATCATACTGTCACAACTGTTATTATTTCAAACAGAATTGTATTGTCCCTTTTAGGGGCTCCGATCACAAGTGTAAGAGTGGACATTGTTCTCATCGGATGTATCTGGCGTATGATTACGACATGCATAGGTTTGGCTCAGCAGCCTTTTAATCCATCCACATCGCTAGAAATCAAGCTGTTCTTTTCACTGAAGCAAAGCCAGTGGCTTTTCATTATTTTATTGGACGGAGAACTGCAATGTGTGTGTGTGTGTGTGTGTGTATTTGATTCCCACAGGCTACCCACATCATCTCCCACCCATTTAACATTTTATCAGTTAGGACAAATGCCCGGATAATTCCTCATTCCATCCATTATTACATCAACATCGAAGTTAGATCAATTCAACGCCACAAAACCAGCTTTGTACTTAACGTAACAACCAATTACCAAAACATGGTTTATTTCTCCGCAGTGATCTGAGTGCATTCCGTCATTCTGTTAAGACACGACTAGTCATTCCCACGTAGCCATGTACAAATGGAGGCGTGTATACACACACAAACACACACACACGGGACTGAGCGAAGCACATAAATACTTGATATGATGTAGAAGAAAGAAACAGTAAACATCATTAAGGTTATCTTGTCTGCATGTCACTGGTACCCTTGTTGTACACTATGACATCTATTACCATTACTTTGTTCCATATTCAATATTTCTCTCTCACTCTTCTTGTTTCTCAATCCCCGTCTATCTCTCCATCCCCCACCAACCCCCTTTCTCCCCACCCAGCCACTTCTTCTTCCCCGCTCCTGGGTTGTCATTTCATCAGGTCTTTGATTTACATGCAAGGGAACATGTGGAAATTACATTAGCTGTTATAACATGAGGGGGAAAAAAGCTAGGCAGAGATAGATAGCAAATTAAGTTAAAGACTCTGATACTGTATTCCACAAACATCCCAGAGGAGAAACCCCAGCCTGGATCTATGAGTTTTACTCTAGTTTTTTTTTTTTATAAAACTGTGCAGTCAGTCGGAGCTGTTTGGGAGATTAAGGGGAAAATACATATGAAAGATGTTATTGATGTTATTTTTAGTGCTTATGTAGTTCTGAGTTTTTCTTGGTCAGGTCACTTGGTGAGGAAATTCACCAAGCCCCACAACTAGTAGATGATGAAAGGGTAATGCTGGCGCTCATGACAAGCCGTTTAAAAAAATAATTCCTAAAACGTACTAGCAACTATTTTAAAGTGACTAATACATATTCTTTAATTACTATTAACTATGCCAATAGTTACTAATCTGTCAAGATTTAATACAAATTATTCATTAGATACTAGTACCTATTCATTAGTCATTACTTAAATAGTTACTAGTAACTATTTCACTAAAATTAGTTATTATTGAATACTTGGACCAATTCATTAGTAATTACAGTAGTTACTAGGATATAATTAATTTTGATTTATTTTACTAGTATCTATTGAGAAGAAAGATATTGCCTACCCAATAAGTACTAGGAACATTGACAAATTCATATCTAATTGTATCCAGATTAGCTAACAAATTTTAACTAAGTGTTCAGGTAGTGTGGTGGAGATGCTTTGCTAGAGATGGGGGTGTCTACAGGGGTGGCATGTTAGTTCCCTAAAACCATTGCGTTGACCTGTGCCACCCTATCTGGAAGGAAGATGTCAAAAAAATATCCTAGGATGTCTAAACATGAAGGGTAGCCACTGAAGAAAGCAGAGATGAGCAACAAAGACAAGACACGTTCTCTCACTTAACATACACACATAGCCTCAACTTTATTACTGCTACTGTAGCTACAATACTATGTTAGCCAACTTGCCTTAGGTCTTGATAGTTAGCTACCTTAACGACAGATTGCTCGTAAAGATGGACACAACTATGTAATATTCACACAAATATTCGTGTCAAGAACAAAATGAAAATATAACTGTCAATGGTCATGACGGTGTCTAATAAATGAAATGGTAAATGATGGAATAGGTGGAATTTATTCACACAGTATATTCTTATGTTTAGAGGAGCACCACTGGCCGGTTGTCTAGAGGTCTTAAAAACTCCTGCTAAGCAACAAGGTGTTAGTGACAACTGTATTATTGTCACTATTATTATTATTATTATTATTAACACTGACTAAGATAGATTGATATTAACAGACAAATACAGTTTACAGACGTAGGGATCAGGCAAAATGATTAGCTATGGCATGATACACAAACTGTATTGAATACACACTAAAAGAAATAGGGGAAAACCAAACTATTTTACACTCATACAAGTTACTTATACAAAAGAGGTATGTGAAAAAACAATAAAGGCTATTGAATCTGCATTAACATTCAACATAAGTATTGTATTGTGGCCTTTTGTAGCATCCATAGCAATCTGCCTACACACTGCTGAAATTACAATAAACTAACATAGCTACTGTAAAATCTGAAAACGCTTTGTAGAGCAAGGGAGAAGTATGCATTTTACCGCTTATTTGAATTTCTGCTTAGACTTTCAATTAGGTTGAGCTCATAACATTTAAATTTTAGTCATTTCGTAGACATTCTCATCCAGAGCGACTTACAAAAAGTGCATTCCGCTTAAGGTGTCTTGGAAAACCAACGCCTGACAATCATATTATGTATGCTCTCCTTCATCGAAACCATTAGTTGGCAAAGTCAGTGCCAGAGAAATCAAAGTTAAGTGAATATGTTTTTCCCTCAGGTGGTGAGGGTTGGGGGGTACACAACTTAATTGAGATACTCATCAGCTGCTTTCAGAAGATTGTCAGGGACTCTGCTGTCCTGGCTTCAAGAGAAATTGAGCATTGAAGTGCCAAGACGGAAAAGAGGTTTGCCATGGCTGAGCCAGAGCTGCCCACCCTGTGAGGGTTGGTTGACCAAAAGACAAGTGGACAGGAAGGGTTGAAGGGTTTCAACATAGCCTTCAGGTAGGGCGCTGCACTTTATAACCAAGCACCATGGTTTTGATGCAAGCTTCTACTGCAAACCAATGGAGCTTGCAGAGGACATAAATGCTTCATGAAGCCTTTATAAGCACTTAGTCATTTATTTAATACTTTATTCAATTTCAAATGAGATTAACAAATATTAAAAAGATCTGTGCTTCATAAAGGGCGGCCAACATAGATATACTATACAACCAATATTCTCAATCTAGACACCATTGTATTTGTCTTCTTGCTCAGTTGCGCACCGGGGCCTCCCACTCCACTCCCACTCCACTCAAGATAGAATCAGGTTGCACTGTAGTATACAGTGTTGTGGGAGTAGTACACAGTGTTGTACAAGACCTTGCGTTTCTAGGCAATTTCTCACATGAAAAGCTTTAATTTATCATAACAAGAATAGACTGTCGAGGTTCAGAAAAAAGTTTATTTATTGACATTTTGACCCTGTAATCAAACCTGATCCAGATAGTGAACTAGTCTAAAAACAAATGTATTGCTTATTAAATTAGCACAATAGTGTTCAGCTGAGCTAACATCATTCTAAAAAAGTTTGATGATGTTTAATTATCTTTTTAAAATTATCAACTTGGATTAACAAAAACAACATGCCATTGGAACACAAGACTGATGGTAATTGATAATGGACCTCTGTACGCTAATGTAGATATTCCATAAACATTCTGTTTTACAGCTACAATAGTGATGTATAACATTAACTATGTCAACATTGTATTTCTAAACAATTTGATGTCATTTCAATGGACAAAACATTTGCTTTTCTTTCAAAATCAAGGACATTTCAATGTAACCCCACATTTTTGAACAGTAGTGTATATAAATAATTTTTTGGTACATCATTCACAGTGCATATACTATCGACTATATTGTATCATTTGTAGCAGAGAGATCATAGCCAATAGGATGGTTTTGTTCGTGAGCCTTCTACCCGATGGTGTAAATCTCCAGCTATCTTAGTGAGATGGCAAAACAGCAGTTGTTTGTTGTGTAAAAACTGCCCAACAACAAACTCCTTAAACCCTACAGCATTACGCACATAAGAGCAGGTTCGGTTTTCAAACACATACTTCATGTTTGTCACAGCTGAGTAAGAGCATGAAGAAACTACAGACAGGAATGTATTGTAGAGTATTCCACCTACAAGATGTATTTTAATAAAAGATCTTGAGATGTCTGTCATCTTATCTGTGGTTCAGGGTCAATATCTATTCAAACACTTCCAGGAAAAACACACACTAACTCAATCAGTGACCATGATATTTTGAGACAATATATATATTGCATTGGGTTTTCATGCAGTGTACCCTGGGGAAAGTCAATAAATTCAACAAACAATTTTAATTTAACTGAGACTGAATGTGTTGGAAAATGTGTTGTTACAGTAAAGTAAGATATGTAGCTACTATATTTGTTTTTGACATGTGTGCGTGTGCTAAGTCATAAACCCATCTTTTCAGTTGGAGACAAATTAAAATAAACATTCAAGTAAAATTGTAAAATAGTTGGAAGAGTACTGCAAGTGTCAAAAGCATGTCAAAGGGGACTATATGTAAATCAATGCAAACTGCTAGACGGACCACAGATACAGTTTTTATATCCTGCAATGTATGTATCTGGTAATTATGTGGTCATTGTGTAGGCATAATGAATGATTTATAAGCTCAATATAATTTAAAAAGCTACCAAATTTCCTTTATTTTCCTTTTAAGGTCCACTTATGTTTTTCATTTACACTTTCTTAAAACAATTTTCAGTTTAATACAATCAACGTTTCTGTAAATCTGACAACATCATTACTGTATTTCTGTCAGTTGACCGGATACGAGAATTAGGTTTCATCCTTCTATGATGATTATCCTAACTGCCATACATTAGTAAAGCATCAATGAATTATAAGAAAGAGAAAAACTGTCTGATATAAAAAGTGACTTGATGTAGCAGAGAATAGCTGTATTGTGCTGGTCAGACATAGTACATGTGTTCTACAGTACATAGGCATACAGCAGATCGACTCTAGTATATGTGCTCTACAGTAGACAGACTCTTGTACATGTGCTCTATAGTAGACAGGCTCTAGTACATGTGCTCTATGGTAGAAAGGCTCTAGTACATGTGATCTACAGTAGACAGACTCTTGCACATGTGCTCTATAGTAGACAGGCTCTAGTACATGTGCTCTATGGTAGAAAGGCTCTAGTACATGTGATCTGCAGTAGACAGACTCTTGCACATGTGCTCTATAGTAGACGGGCTCTAGTACATGTGCTCTATGGTAGAAAGGCTCTAGTACATGTGCTCTACAGTAGACATACTCTTGTACATGTGATCTGTAATAGACAAGCTGTAGTACATGTGCTCTATAGTAGAAAGGCTCTAGTACATGTGCTCTACAGTAGACATACTCTTGTGCATGTGCTCTATAGTAGACAGGCTCTAGTCCATGTGCTCTATAGGAGAAAGGCTCTAGTACATGTGATCTACAGTAGACAGACTCTTGCACATGTGCTCTATAGTAGACAGGCTCTAGTACAGGTGCTCTATGGTAGAAAGGCTCTAGTACATGTGCTCTACAGTAGACATACTCTTGTACATGTGCTCTATAGTAGACATGTTCTAGTCCATGTGCTCTAAAGTAGAAAGGCACTAGTGCATGTGCTCTACAGTAGACAGACTCTTGCACATGTGCTCTATAGTAGACAGACTCTTGCACATGTGCTCTATAGTAGACAGACTCTTGTACATGTGCTCTGTAGTAGACAAGCTCTAGTAAATGTGCTCTATAGTAGAAAGGCTCTAGTACATGTGCTCTACAGTAGACATACTCTTGTGCATGTGCTCTATAGTAGACAGGCTCTAGTCCATGTGCTCTATAGTAGAAAGGCTCTAGTACATGTGATCTACAGTAGACAGACTCTTGCACATGTCCTCTATAGTAGACAGGCTCTAGTACATGTGCTCTATGGTAGAAAGGCTTTAGTACATGTGCTCTACAGTAGACATACTCTTGTACATGTGCTCTATAGTAGACATGCTCTAGTCCATGTGCTCTAAAGTAGAAAGGCACTAGTGCATGTGCTCTACAGTAGACAGACTCTTGCACATGTGCTCTATAGTAGACAGACTCTTGCAAATGTGCTCTATAGTAGACAGACTCTTGTACATGTGCTCTATTGTAGACAGGCTCTAGTACATGTGCTCTACAGTACACATACTCTTGTACATGTGCTCTATAGTAGACAGGCTCTAGTACATGTGATCTATGGTAGAAAGCCTCTAGTACATGTGCTCTACAGTAGACAGACTCTAATACATGTGCTCTACAGTAGACATACTCTTGCACATGTGCTCTTTAGTAGACAGGCTCTAGTCCATGTGCTCTATAGTAGAAAGGCTCGAGTACATGTGCTCTACAGTAGACAAACTCTTGCACATGTGCTCTATAGTACACAGACTCTTGTACATGTGCTCTATTGTAGACAGGCTCTAGTACATGTGCTCTATAGTAGACAGGCTCTAGTACATGTGCTCTATAGGAAAACCAGAAGGCAACAATAACTTGCGCTGCCTGGGCGAACCATAACAAATGTTACAGTCGCTCTCACTGTTTCTGTTCTAGGAAAAACTGCCTTTGAAATGTGTTTCAAGTCACTGCTCTGTGAATCATGTATCACTTAACAAAGCCAGTTCATTTCTTTTCAGGATGGCTGCTGCTTTTTTGGCCCTTGTGTTAAAGGTGTGCATTCAACGGTCCCGCTCGGTGGAATTCTTTAGAGACCTTCAATGGACGGAGGTGGACGTGTTTGGCTCAAGGACAGGAAGATGAATAGGAAGTACTTGTGGTCAGTGTGTGGGGGAGCAGTGTGGCGTCCTGAGTTTGTGGCCATTATATATTTTTTATTTAATATGAGCCTCCATCTGTTGCCCTGATATGTGAGGTGTTTAAAGCCAATGCCACAGCAGCAGCCATTGCTGGAAAATGCATGAGGAGATTTAATTTACGCCTGGCTTTCAGTGTTTCCTATCTAGCTAGACGGACTGAATGGGGTGGAAATGAGACGGGACTAGCTTAAAATGTCATTTGGGGGTTGTAGATCCATACATTCACTGTGAGACTGGTAGAGTCTGGGGGAGGATGCTGTTGAAAGAGGGGAATGGGAAAGAACTGAACAATCAGAAGGCAGTGTGAATAGACTGGATGGCTTACGTACAAATGCACACACACACACACAAACAAACACGGTGGTATGCTCTGGAAATTCATAAAATGCTCCATATCTCAGAAGCATTGTGTAACACACACACAAATGAATACACAAACATTCTTACTCGGATGCAATTTCAACCGATTGGGGAGATTCCAAGACCCTGACATGGGTCCAAAACGTTTCTCGGCCAGCAGTGCTGCTTGTGTTTGCTGAAGATCTAGTCAGGTGAACACCATCACCCTGATGGAAAGGCTTGCATGCATGTCTACCTCAGGCAGCTTGAAGGAGCCTGGCCCACTGCAATTGCTGGATCCCTGGCTCTTCCTGTGTACCCCGGGTATTCCTTGGCCAGTGTGCATATTTTGGGACACGATTAGCTAATGGGACACCCCGGTCTGACTCAGAGGGCCTTGTAACACACTGTATATTTTAATCTGAAACATATTGTAGTGAAATGTGCATATACAGTGTGCGAATGGTTTGATCCATTAAACTGTATGGAGACACTAATCGCGTAGGATATAATTTCACCATGAGCCCAATCATGAAACGATAAAACTATATGAGACATGCCAGTTCAAACAAGCCATTTTTTTTTTTATGTCTTGTTGCAAAGCAGCTGACTAAATAGGATACACTCGGATTGTGAAGACAAATGAAACTACTTCCTTGCGATGGTGTGATAAAACTGCGGAAAACCAGTAGCAACAACGAGCATCATGAAACACATTGACCAACAACAGGGGTACACTTTTATGACTTTTATGACTGATGTCAGCACTCTGCTTGGCTAGCTAGGTGCTGCTTGGCATAACACAGCACATGAACCCACTGTTCTCAGACTGGCCTAATGGATCCAACTCCCCACAAAATGTAGGTAAATATTTATGTCTTGGAAAATCCAGCCAACAACATGAGACATCCTAAAACGAAACTGTTCAGATCAAACAAACTACGTTGTAAATCTGCTTAAGACAGCCACGTTATGTCTCGTCTTTTGTACGTGAAGTGATTAACTGTAGGCTTTCCAAGAAACACATGTCTACAATAGAGTGTTACCTCATACTGAATTACTCCCATGGGCTTATGGTATAAGTCAGACAAGCACTAACTGTACAAAATCCTCAGTGCGGAATATTGCTTTATCTTAATGCCTTAGTTTAGTTAAAGTATTTGTTCAACATGACTGAAACAATCAGACATCTTGAGCAACATTTATTTTTTATTTTTTATAACAATCTCACCATGTTTACCCTTGATTGAAAGATGGAAGGAAACATAAAGTGTATATTATTTATATAAATATATAAATAACAATATTAATTTCAGTGAGAAATTAATCTATTCATCATAATCTTAATTCAGACCCTGATGTCCTGAAATGAACCCTGATAAATCAGCACATTTCCAATTGATGGTTTGGGGGCCTTTAGATCTCATAGCATTGATGGTTTGGGGATCTTGGGTTCTCTAGATCTTGTAACATTGATGGTTTGGTGTTCTCTAGATCATGTAACATTTATGATTTGGGGTTCGCCCGATCTTCTAAAAAAATGTGTCATGCTCATTATAACACAAATATGATTTATGTTTTATAAAACATTTCTAGACAGAAAGTGAGCCCATGATGGACAGTACCACAAGAGATTGTGTTTCCTTGTGGCAAAGCCTGTCCAGGGCCTCTTTCTACCATGTATACAAAATATAGATCTCAACTATCTGGAATTTTATTCAGCATAGTCAAACCTCATGACCTCGAGAGAAACTGAGAGATTTATTCCTGACATTTTTGGCCATATCTAGTTTTTAATTGGTAGCAGACTATTATTTTCCCTTTTAAATAATTGCTTCACTGATTTTTGAAGCAGAGACATGATAAGTTGGTTACATTTTGTATTGACATAGGTCTTCATATACCTTTGTTAATTGCTTAGTTGACATTTAAACATCCCTATTGACCATGTTATTCATTAACATGACACAATTCAAGCCACAAATGTTTTCATATTAGCATGTGAAAACAAATGGAAACAGCAATGCAATGGAAACTAAACCAAAGCTTAGATCGCTGTCATACATCGTCAATAAACAGCTTATGGAAACCAATGTACTTTGGTAATTTGGTTGAACTGTGTTTTTTTTATAAGTACTTTGCACCTGTTCATTATATTCAGAAAGGAATGACATGAAAAACACATAACAAAACACAAAATCTTTAGTCATTGCTTTTTTACTCTACCTTTTATGTTACTTGTTATGCATTGTTATTTACAGTATTGGTGGACATTTAAATCTGAAGTTGTGCGTGCTATCTGAAGTGGAGGAATGTGAAGCATTTAGTGTGCTTTAGATTAGAGACGATAAATTGGTAGAACCAGATGGCTTCACCTACTGTGCATACAGAGTTTTGCTAAAATGAACCAGTCCATTTTCATTCGATTAAACTGTTAACGCCTCGATTTTCATAAAGGCACGTCTATCTCTTGGCCCATCTAAGTATTATAAATCATAATACATACCACATCACCCAAACATAATCTTTATGAAAATCCCATCTTATTGACTTTCTTTGAGAAAAGTGAACTTTTGTCTGCTTACTCTTGCATTTCATGTAGATGGATTAGAAGCAAGAGTCTCATTACAAAAATGATTTTGGCTCATCTGCATGGTTCAATGAGGAAGCAGATTGCTTTTCTGTACGTCATTAATACATTTGCATGGGAACAGTGGCAGGCTGATGGCTCCATTGTCTCTGTGCTGAGGGTGTACAAATCACTATCCATTAGAGATCAGAAACTAGAACCAGGTACAGAGCAGCATAGCTATTTAGACCATCACCTCCTTCAGATGTAGCTATTTCACTGAGGTTGACCATGGTATCATACTGAAGCATATCGGAGGTTCTCAGTAATATTTCCCTAGACAGCAGGAAATTCCTTAGCAGCAAATATCCCTTCTGCCTCTGTCTTGTCCAAATAGGGTTGAAGACAAAGGCATAAGGGATATTTGTCAGCTTGCGGACACAAGGTGTATCAAGGCAAATACCGAAATGGAGAGGTGCTGGGAGCTGCCGTGATCGGCACGGGGGAGCGATTAGGGTTAACTGTGCTGGTCAGGGAGAGAACAACAAATTCCTTCTCCTCGATTGGGCAACCTGCGGCCGTTGGTCAGAATCTCTTACTCAGGGTTCGATAGCAACTGGTAGCTCACATGACACGTATGAGTTGCTTGTAAAACAATTACGAAGGTACTAGAAATGTTTGCATTTTACCGCAAACTGATTCAAACAAATTTCACAACTCACACACACTGCTGACACCAAGCTACAATCTAATCAACGAAACGTTGACGACATCACCGAACGCTCTTTTTAGAAATAACTGGTTGGATTTGTTCATTTCCAGCAAGTTGTCTCTGACGGTCTGTGTGGTACAGGCATTGCTACAAACATATCTTGCTGTTGACAGGAATACTTTGAACTTTCCAGAAAAAACGTTTCCAAAAAGTAAGCTTGCCTGGCAGAAGCGTATTATGAGTAAGTACAACATTTATACTTAATATTGTTCTTTTTATAGAACAGAATCAGGTAACAGATTAATCTGACCGGCAAGTAAAGCACAGTCGAAGGTACACTTTTATCACCCCACTGAAATTGCCAAGCTCCTTGAAAAAAGGTGAGTTCACCTTGTCTAAACGTGACCTTACCCTGTCTGAGACATATCACCAGTGCTCACCATCAAAACGAGGTTCATGTGTTCAGCTGCCTGTTTGTGGAGTTGGCTGCCCTGCTGTCTGTTGCGATTGGAGAAAATGGGCTGTAACTCTTATTTTATGTTCCAAAGGAAGAACAGCATTGCAAGAGGAGACTGACTTCAGATTGATGATCATGAGCCGAGGTGGAGATTCACTGGGTCCAATATGTTTGAGGCAGTCATGGAGGCCGATAACACAGGTCCATGAAAACATTAAACAAAAGTATTTGCTTTATTTTTGGTGTTGAAAATACATATTTCAATCGGCATTTGTTTCATAATTCCGCACCTTTCTTCACGGGTCCGACCAATCTTTGACTGCGGGGCGTAAAATCACTTCAAGCTTTTTTAGCCAAAAGAAAATCAGCTGCGGGCAGAGGGCTACAAAATGTAAAGTAGAAATGGAATAAAGATCCTTCTGGCATTCAAAAGAGAAAAAGGGAAGCAAGGAATGGCTAAAACGACTTGACAAATGTCTCCAGTCAAGTTGTTGAGGACCGAGAACGGTGAGGCAGGTTCAGGGAAGACCATGAGGATCCAGGCCCAGCATTAGTGGGCAGCAAGAGGCTTGTAACCGCAGGTAGGAATTCCTCCCACATAATACCAGTTTCTTGTCATCATGGTAAAAGGAACTTGCAATCGTGTTTAACAAGCCATATACTTTGCCAATACCCTTTGATATTTCTCGAGTTTACTCAGAGGTTTGGGGCCCTGGCTATACCTCACACCCAGTGAGAGATAGGACCCTCACCAGATTCAGCGACCGAATTGGTGTTTTTAGAGCAATATCAAATAAAATAAAACATTCTTGCAGGGCATTGTTTTATGTAAGAAATCATTGTGTTTTTTTTAACATTTGTAATTTAAAGAAAATAATCAATCCACTGCTATTAAATTCTACTATTACATTTGACTTTATAACAAGTGCCTAGGAAATCTCTTATTTTCCCCCAAAATTCAGTAAAAATGATTTCACTCATTTCCTAATTGGTATACTTTTGTTTCAGTTCATGCATTTTATGGGCTATAACATTCACCTCATGACAGGAAAAGCACATTTATAACTAGACTTCCCATTGGGATTTACTACTGTGTGTACTTTAGCTGATTGAAGACTGAGTTGGAGTGGTAGCGTAAGAAATGGATGCAGACAGAAGTGGAGAAAGAGTGATCGAGAGAGAGTGAGAGAGGGCAGGGTAAGAAAGAGAGTGTGTGTGTGTGGGTAAGAAACCAATAAAGAGAGAGTGTGTGCAAGAGAGTAAGAAACAGATGAAGAGAGAGTGTGTGTGTTAGGTAAGAAACAGATAAAGAGTGAGTGTGGGTAAGAAACCAATAAAGAGAGCGTGTGTGTGTTAGGGTAAGATACAGATACAGAGCGAGTGTGTGTTTGAGTGTAAGATACAGATATAGAGAGAGTGTGTGTGTGAGGGTAAGATACAGATACAGAGAGAGTGTGTGTGTGAGGGTAAGATACAGATACAGAGAGAGTGTGTGTGTGAGGGTAAGATACAGATACAGAGAGAGTGTGTGT
>JACXGK010011544.1:0-10085 GCA_016801125.1 Novumbra hubbsi
AATAGAAGCAGACTCAACATCCCTCATTAGCACCTCATTGACAGCAATAGAAGCAGACTCAACATCCCTCATTAGCACCTCATTGACAGCAATAGAAGCAGACTCAACATCCCTCATTAGCACCTCATTGACAGCAATAGAAGCAGACTCAACATCCCTCATTAGCACCTCATTGACAGCAATAGAAGCAGACTCAACAAATGCCGCTTCAGCCGTCGCTGATGATTTCTGCTTCAGTTGTACAACAATGTGCACCTTTGCACTTCTGAATGATCATGAAAATCTTTTTCTTAAACATAACATCAAGCTGAGTTCAATTGTAATGCAGGCTTGTTATTTTTGCTGTTATCGTTTGAACTACACATTTCCCCTTTATGTCGGCGGTTGTTTATTAATGAACGTGTTGAAGAAATTCCACGTTTCCGCTTCGGATATTCATCCTACTACCCCCTGTTACTTTGTAGGTGACCTCACACAGAGAGTGTAGCACCAACATCATTTATTCATTAGCTTTTTAAAGCTGTATTTGAAATGCCCGACACGGAAGGAGTTGTAATGCCTGTTAGGTGTAAAGACGTGTTATTCACCCCAACCGGGGGTGGACACACTCACAATGGGTGGTGCAGGACAGGTTATTACGCGTCCAGACATTTGACAACTACGTCGCCTGGCGGATGCCCAGTTGGAATGCACCAAACAGACTCCAAACGACCAGCGGTTTGAACAGACCTTTATTCCCCATGAGGTTCTACACAGGTCCCATAGTGCCACACTTTGCGGTGTGTGCCTGTGTCCTCACAAGCCCCATAGAAACACACTGTTTACACCGAGAGAAAGCCCCCCCCCCCCCCCCCGTCGCTAGCTGGCTGGCTGATCCGGCCTTGTCAGGCTCATTGTGGAGTGCCCAGCCCGAGGAGTGTGAACAGACCCCCCTCTGTGTGGGATGATGCCGGGGAGGGGATGAATGCCCGGATGAGCTCAAGACAGAGGCTGCGCTTGGCTCTCCAGTGGTCCCTGCACCACCCCTCCTCCTCCTCCACCTCCTCCTCCGCTTAGGCGCTGCGTCCGCGTCGCGTTTTCCCAGCAGCCTCGGCGAGCGTGTGCCACTGCCTCCCCCGGGGACGGAAGCGGCTGCCTCTCGCTCGGTGCTGCTACCCCGTGCCTGGCATCGTCAGGGTAACGCGTCACTGGGAGGACCAGAGAGAGAGAGAGAGAGAGAGAGAGAGAGAGGAGATGACCGCGTTGTAACATCGGCCGCTCTTAATGTTCACGGCCACGCCCACCTCAGGGCTGTCAGAACACGCGGCCATCGGAGTACGGGAGGAGAGCGGGAGAGAGAGGGAGACACCGGGGTATTAAGCAGACACAAAAGAGACGGCGCTACTGACAGCTGTAGCAACCGCGCTACAGGGAGGAGGAGGAGGAGAGGGAGGGAGTGGGGGAGGCAGGCAGAGCAGAGCGGGAGGAAATAATTAAATAAATCGCAGGGAGGAGAAGAGCGGCGACGGGGAGAGAGGAGAGAGGAGGGGATGTGTCTACGCTGTCCTGCCGGCTACACACCAGCCTGGATGATGTGCTGAAGGAGGCAGAACCAACCAACGGTGAGATACATCCCGCAGTCTTCCATCCATCCCCCCCGTCCGTCCTTCCATCCATCCGTCCTTCCATCCGTCTCTCCACCACAAACGCATTGGCAGCTGTGCCATTCTCCGGATTTTACCGTGCGTGCAGCGTGCGTGCGTGTGTGTGTGTGTGTGCGTGTGTGTGTGCGTGTGTGCGCGCGCACTGCCTCAGTAACTGGTGTGTTGTGGGCAGCCAGCGAGCCCAGCCTGTCATGTGTTCTGGGCAGGCAGGGATGCTGTGGATGCTTCCCCCTGCTGCCCTGGTCTTTATCCGCTAGCAACTTCCTGTCTCCAACGACCTCCTGGTTCTGGGTTCTGGCCCGGTGTCTTGTGGACACGCTTGTTTTTCTGAAGGGATCTGGGGACCTGTTAGAGGGAGTGTGTGTGTCTGTGTGTATGCCTACCTGGCAGTGCTCATCAGTGCTGCTGGTAGGAGAGCGAGGGGGAAGAGGGAAAGCACAGCGTCTCCTACCCTGTCGTCCACTGCCAGTGACCCACCAACTGAAGCACAAAGCCCCCCCAACAACACCCTGACCGGGGGCCTTTAGAAAACCACTCTTCAAAGGACCGCCGGATGCATCCGAGAAAGGATGAGGGTACGTGAGAACGAAGCCCGTTCCGATTGGTTCCAACAAGTGCTTTGTTGTGTTGTTCTGGCAGCGGCTGTGTGTCTGTGGATCTGTGTCTGTGGATCTGTGTCTGTGGATCTGTGGCTGTTGGTCTGTGGCTGTTGGTCTGTGGCTGTATGCGTGACATCACTTCCTCCCCACTCACCCGTTAGGCTGCCGTCACTGCTGTTCTCACTTGGCGCGGCCGGGGTCAGACAGTTGTTGTGTTGTTGCGTGTTGTTCCTGTTGTGTGGAGACAGAGGGACGGGGGGTAATGAACCCCTGAAAATATCATCCCTTCCGTTTCCCCCCCAGCCCACCCACCCCGCTCATTAAGATAATTAGCCACGACAGTAATAATGATTGTCATTGGCTAGTTAAGTGCATCCGGCACCCAGATAATGGGGCTGTGGGTTGGGGTTGGGGGTGTGCGCCGCTGATGGCAAAATGTTTGTTTTTGCTCGGGTGGGTGTGGCATTGTGTGTGTCATTCAGCAGATGTGGCTAACAACATGCCCCCCCCCCCCCTCATCGTCTCCAACGATTGGTGTGGTGCCTCGAAACAGGAGTAGGATTGTTGTGTCAGGCAGGAGAGGATACTGTTATAGTTCGGGTGTGATATCTGTAGCTCTGGGCTGAAATAGTGTCTCTTTTTCCATCTCAGTGTCATGCCTGAGGGTTTTACTCTATTAGGAGAGTCAGGTGTGTGTGTGTCTGTATGTGCTTGCAGTGCTGTAGCTTTGGTGTTTGGTATGTTAGTGTGATATTCACGTCGAACAATGTGTGTCTGTGTGTGTGTGTGTGTGTGTATAAAACAAATACTATGAATAAGTAGATATAAAACAATTTCTAAACACTAGATGTAGACTCATGTGGGGTTGTGTTGGTCAGGATGAAGTGTCTGTTTACATACTCGGTAATGAGGCGTTCTCACCTCTAGAACATGTCATTCTAGTCTTTCGGTAATGAGGCGTTCTCTCCTCTAGAACGTGTCATTCTAGTCCTTCGGTAATGAGGCGTTCTCTCCTCTAGAACGTGTCATTCTAGTCCTTAGGTAATGAGGCATTCTCACCTCTAGAACCAATATTGTCATGCATGTGTCCGTGTATGTATTTTAGTGGTCTATCATGTGAGGTTGCATTAGCCTCTCGATAGCTCAATATATCCTGTGGAAAGCTTTTTGTTATGTATGGCACAGCCATCAGACCAGGGCTAGGCTAATATATGTTATGTATGGCATAGCCATCAGACCAGGGCTAGGCTAATAGATGTTATGTATGGCACAGCCATCAGACCAGGGCTAGGCTAATAGATGTTATGTATGGCACAGCCATCAGACCAGGGCTAGGCTAATATATGTTATGTATGGCATAGCCATCAGACCAGGGCTAGGCTAATAGATGTTATGTATGGCACAGCCATCAGACCAGGGCTAGGCTAATAGATGTTATGTATGGCACAGCCATCAGACCAGGGCTAGGCTAATATATGTTATGTATGGCACAGCCATCAGACCAGGGCTAGGCTAATAGATGTTATGTATGGCACAGCCATCAGACCAGGGCTAGGCTAATAGATGTTATGTATGGCACAGCCACCAGACCAGTGCTAGGCTAATCGATGTTATGTATGGCACAGCCATCAGACCAGGGCTAGGCTAATAGATGTTATGTATGGCACAGCCACCAGACCAGTGCTAGGCTAATCGATGTTATGTATGGCACAGCCACCAGACCAGTGCTAGGCTAATCGATGTTATGTATGGCACAGCCACCAGACCAGTGCTAGGCTAATCGATGTTATGTATGGCACAGCCACCAGACCAGTGCTAGGCTAATCGATGTTATGTATGGCACAGCCATCAGACCAGGGCTAGGCTAACAGATTCAGCCGATGGGCTATTGTCGTCGGAGCACATGATTGGTAGGCCGGACCCGGAATTATTATAGTTATGAAAAGTGATTTGTTCCCTGCAGGTTGAGCCTAAGCCAGAAAATGAATTGCATTTGAAAATGAGTGGAGAAAAATCAGGCATGGATTTCTTTGCGTCATGATCAAATCAGGCCTCTTGTTTTGTTACAGATTTCCTTAATCAAACAAATGTAGCTGAATTCCTGGTGATTGAATGTTCTGTCCAGAAATCCTCAAAACATGGCCACCATGTTGTCATGCCCTGACTGACACCTCAGAGACCACCAATGACATACACTCTGTAGACGGGAATGGATCCTTATTGGCTGTTAATGGCGTTTTATGAGGTCATCATCGCTGGTGTCTGGGATGACCGTCGGAGTTGCGCCTGGCAAACAAACACGGATGCTCCTCACCCAAATCTTTTACGTAAGCAAGTAATCCTTAGCGCTAATGTGTTTTTATTTATTTGTTTACAGGCTCTGTCGGTCTCAGAAAATAATGCTCTTTAATGAAATGATTCTGCTGCACTGCTAGTTAGAGATGTTTAGTGTTCTTTGCCAAGCGGATCAATAACGTTCAGGGAAATATGATACAAAAGCTGCATCGTCCGCTTCCGCAAATGTCTGCCTCTTGTCTATTTTTGGCAGTGAGCTGTTTTCTAGTCCTCTGTGTGCCATTGTATCAGTGTTACTGGCTAGTAATAGTGAGTGTTTCTGGCCAGTAATAGTGAGTGTTTCTGGCCAGTAATAGTGAGTGTTACTGGCCAGTAATAGTGAGTGTTACTGGCCAGTAATAGTGAGTGTTACTGGCCAGTAATAGTGAGTGTTTCTGGCCAGTAATAGTGAGTGTTACTGGCCAGTAATAGTGAGTGTAACTGGCCAGTAATAGTGAGTGTAACTGGCCAGTAATAGTGAGTGTAACTGGCCAGTAATAGTGAGTGTTTCTGGCCAGTAATACTGAGTGTTACTGGCCAGTAATAGTTAGTGTTTCTGGCCAGTAATAGTGAGTGTTACTGGCCAGTAATAGTGAGTGTTACTGGCCAGTAATAGTGAGTGTTACTGGCCAGTAATAGTGAGTGTACCTGGCCAGTAATAGTGAGTGTAACTGGCCAGTAATAGTGAGTGTAACTGGCCAGTAATAGTGGTTCCAGTTCACATCATATTTGGTGTTTTGTCTTCTGGCATCGTTTGACTCTCATAGTTTCTGTTAGTTGCATGTTCTTGCAACATGAATCAAGTACTTGGAGTTCCACATCGTTTTACAACATCCAGCACAGGGCTCAGAGGCGTGACGACGTTTGTTTACCGTCAAATCAGCCTCTGCCTACATATAGCCTGCTGTTCATTCTTCATGTCCCTCATATGGGGAGGAGATTGCTGCCTTGTAGTTATTCTGCATAGTTCTACAGCAAGGGAGCAGTCTGGCTTGTTTATAGAAATGGCGTAACTTGATGATCCTTTCAGGGAATTGGTAATGATAAGGAGGAACAGCTCTACCTTTGGACTGCACGGAGTGTGAAGGGAGGCACTGTGAGGCTTTTAAAGTGTCAGACTGGATACAATGAGTGTATTGGTCTGGGTGTGTGGGTTTGCTTTCACTTTGACCTTGCTGTAGCTGTACGTTGACATGCAGGCTACTTGGTACTGACCATATTGGATGCTTGAATAGGATGCTTTTCAGTACATTATTGAACTCTTCGCCTTAGCATGTAGCATTGTAGCATCACCCCGAAGAGTTCCTAGCCCCCATAGCTGACCTTCTCATCCAAGAAGCCTGCGGTATTCCTCTCAAGGCATTGACATACCAGCAGCAGGATGTGATATAGGTTTGCCAGACAACTAACCACTGTGATGATGATGATGAGGTAGACCAGAACGGGAACATCGTTAGAACACTTTTTCTTTTTTTGAGAGGAAATGGCTGCTGTTCGTGAGTCAGTGAAGGAATGAACTGCTCTCCCACACTGACACTGCCCTCCCTCTCTCCACCTCTCTCCCACACTGACACTGCCCTCCCTCTCTCCACCTCTCTCCCACACTGACACTGCTCACTCTCTCTCCACCTCTCTCCCACACCCATCAAACCTTGTCTTTTCACCTCTCTCACTCTCCCTCTCTCCCACATTCATCACTCCTTCTCTCTTCAGCTCTCTCTTACACCCATCGCCCCTTCCACCCCCCTCTCTCTCCCTCTCCCACGCCCATCAACCTTCCTCTCTTCTACCTATTTGTTTGGGGCAACAGTGCCTCTGTAATCTCACTCAGAGTGTAAGATAGTGTGTCTCTCTGTCTGTCACCACCCTCCTACAGTTTCCGCCTGTCTGTCCAGGAACAGGGCGGATTGCATTGGATCCTACGGAGGCCTGGACAGTAACTCTCTACTAGTAGTCATGTTCTTCGTAATGGCTTCACAATAAAGTGACTCGAAAACTGGATCAAGAGCAAAGACTGCCCTAAGCAGGGGATGTGTTGTAAAAGACCATCTCCAAATAGACAGGCTTGTGGACCGACACACACACACACACACAGTGCTTGTCATTAGCCCACGTTATAAAGAAAGTTTAGAAAGCACACCTGTATTTGCAGACAAGTGGGGATTTGGTCTTGAACACATTAAACACCAACAAATTGATGCATATAATCTATCTCCTGTAGATTTTATAGAGATGTCAGCTGGAGTTAGAGTGTCAATAAAACATATTGCGCAAAATGTATATTCCATATCAACATTTTAAGGGATTTTGTATTTTTTCTATGACCAAAGTTAATATCTTCTGTCTAGTATGTGGACCAGAGCTGTTTAGATCTTAATGGATTACTAGGACATGTTTTTAAATCAGCACTGCCTCTTTATGATGAATACAGGCCCACGTGTATTAGTGAGTACGGGAACTGAGAGGGTTGAATCCCTTTTGAAGGCGGCAATATATCTCTTACGCAATCTCTCTCTCTCTTTCTCTCTCTGTCAAAGCAGGCCGTCTCAGTTAGTGTCATAAAAATAGAAGACAATCACCTTTAAAGCTCGGTCAGATAGCCTTGCACTACCGCCCAACGCTGACACATTAGCAGAGAAACGATTCACACGGATACGTAAATGTGGAATGTCTAAGGTTCCTAGTATGGGACGTGAATGATTACTTAAAACCGCTGATAGGGGGCGGGACCTGAACCCACGCAGCAGGGGTTCAGGCCACTAGTGCACCCGGCGCCACCGACCCATGAAACATCATAGGTGCACTTCAACTCTGAGAGACGGAACCTAAAACAAAAATCCAGAAAATCACATTGTATGATTTTTAAGTAATTAATTTGCATTTTATTGCATGACATAAGTATTTGATCACCTAACAACCAGTAAGAATTCCGTCTCTCACAGACCTGTTAGTTTGTCTTTAAGAAGCCCTCATGTTCTCCACTCATTACCTGTATTAACTGCACCTGTTTCCACTTGTTACCTGTAGAAAAGACACCTGTCCACACACTTAATAAAACAGACTCCAACCTCTCCGCAATGGCCAAGACCAGAGAGCTGTGTAAGGACATCAGGGATAAAATTGTAGACCTGCACAAGGCTGGGATGGGCTACAGGACAATAGGCAAGCAGCTTGGTGAGAAGGCAACAACTGTTGGCGCAATTATTAGAAAATGGAAGAAGTTCAAGATAACGGTCAATCACCCTCGGTCTGGGGCTCCATGCAAGATCTCACCTCGTGGGGCATCAATGATCATGAGGAAGGTGAGGGATCAGCCCAGAACTACACGGCAGGACCTGGTCAATGACCTGAAGAGAGCTGGGACCACAGTCTCAAAGAAAACCATTAGTAACACACTATGCCGTCATGGATTAAAATCCTGCAGCGCACGCAAGGTCCCCCTGCTCAAGCCAGCGCATGTCCAGGCCCGTCTGAAATTTGCCAATGACCATCTGGATGATCCAGAGGAGGAATGGGAGAAGGTCATCTGGTCTGATGAGACAAAAATAGAGCTTTCTGGTCTAAACTCCACTCGCCATGTTTGGAGGAAGAAGAAGGATGAGTACAACCCCAAGAACACCATCCCAACCGGATGGAGGTGGAAACATCATTCTTTGGGGATGCTTTTCTGCAAAGGGGACAGGATGACTGCACCGCATTGAGAGGAGGATGGATGGGGACATGTATCGCGAGATCTTGGTCAACAACCTCCTTCCCTCAGTAAGAGCATTGAAGATGGGTCGTGGCTGGGTCTTCCAGCATGACAACGACCCGAAACACACAGCCAGGGCAACTAAGGAGTGGCTCCGTAAGAAGCATCTCAAGGTCCTGGAGTGGCCTAGCCAGTCTCCAGACCTGAACCCAATATAAAATCTTTGGAGGGAGCTGAAAGTCAGTATTGCCCAGCGACAGCCCCGAAACTTGAAGGATCGTATGAACATATCAACCAGAAGAACAACACGTTGCTAGGCAGCTACTACTAGGCTACTACTAGGCAACTACCAACGTAGTCTTTCTAGTGTCCCCTCAACAGGCACGTTGTTCTGGGGAACGCCTGCGTTAATTAACATTGGTTCATGTACCCTATTTCTCTGTAGAGGTTACCCCTCTCTTCACTTCCTCTGTGCCAGCTGTACCCGCAGCAAGCCCCCACACGCCTCGCTTGGCCCTACCACAGCCATACCTGGAGAGTTTGGCCAAAAACGGTGATGCTGCCCCCCCCCAACCGATAGGCAATTTGTTCAACAGTATGGACATGCCGGATCCCGAGCGCTAATCGATATCAACATCTCCTTGGTTCATCGCTTGGAGACATGGATACCAGGCCACTCTGAGGACGTTTCTCTCTGCGGTCAGTGTTCTTGATTATCTATCATGAAGAGAGATGAGGGCATTGATTATTAGTGATGATGATAATAATAATTTGATCTCATGTAACTCCAACCTCAGCAACACTTACACTCTAATCTGCTCTAACGGTGTGAGCACTAAAACAAGCTCATAGTCTGCTTCTGGCGATCACTTCACACTCCTTTTGAAGGACTGCCAGCTCTCTTTCTCTCTCTCTCTCTCTCTCTCTCTCACTGCCTCTCTCTCTGTCTCTCTCTTTATGGTGATTCAGTTTTGATCACCGCCTTCTCTTCACAGGGCAGTTTTCGACCCTCCTGAGTCACAGATTTGCGTTGTCATGCCGTCCGGTGGGTTTAGCTGCAGATAGAAGCTATATTAAGCAGTGATGCTAACACAGCAGTAACACAGCAGTAACACAGCAGTAACACAGCAGTAACACAGCAATCCTAACACAGCAGTAACACAGCGATGCTAACACAGCAGTAACACAGCAGTAACACAGCAGTAACACAGCAGTAACACAGCAGTAACACAGCAATCCTAACACAGCAGTAACACAGCGATGCTAACACAGCAGTAACACAGCAGTAACACAGCAGTAACACAGCAATCCTAACACAGCAGTAACACAGCGATGCTAACACAGCAGTAACACAGCAGTAACACAGCGATGCTAACACAGTGTTCCTCAGGCTGCGTTTCACAGAATCACACACGGGTGTCAGAACTGTTGTGGACGTGTTCATTTGCGATGTTTCCTGCGCCTAAAAGGGACAATCAAGGATTCTGGGGTCTGGACACAGCTTGTTGTTTTTTTCCATTGGTTTTGGTGGTTTTTTTGCAAATACAACTTACCTACCGCTGTGGAATTGAAGTTACCACACTGTCATCTTTGATCAGACACATTCAAACACGCATACACAAACTCTGAGTGAGATAAATAATCACTATATCACTGGGACGAGGCTGTCTAATTTCCACTCGAAAAAAGTCTGTATTTTGTGACAGAAATGACTTGAGGTTTTGGTAATTGGGTTATTGGAGAGAACACATCTGGACATGGGCAGAGGAATACAGCCCTGTTTGTCTGGAAACAGGCAGGTGCGGGGTCTGGTCTTGA
>JACXGK010011545.1:0-15833 GCA_016801125.1 Novumbra hubbsi
CCACCCCTTTGAGCCTGGTGCCTCTCTAGGTTTCTTCCTACACTCCGGCCCCGTAGGGAGTTTTTCCTAGCCACCGTGCTTCAATCCTGTTGTTGCGTGCTCACTGGGGTTTTAGGCTGGGTGTTTTTGTAAAAGCACTTTGTGACAACTGCTGTTGTAAAAAGGGCTGTATAAATAAATTTGATTGATTGATTGATTTCAGCAAATTTCATGTCTATGTATAAAGAATCAATGCTTAAATTCCTTTTAGATCAGTGTGTTCAACCAGTGTCAACTAGCAAAAACTCACACTTCCAGGAAAGTTCCCCTTGAAGCCCTCCTGCTGCCGTCTCATCATCTCCTCGCTATGCATCCTCATCTCCTCCTCCCTCCTCCGACGCTCCTCTTCCTGACGCAGCTCCATCTGCTTCCTTTTCTGCATTTCTTGGTTATGGAGCTCCTCCATTCTCCTCAGCTCCTCTTGACGCCGCAGCAGGTCTGTAATGAGATGAACATTCTGTTTATAACCTTGTTAACACAACTCTAGTATCGCTGTTGTCCCATGGAATAAATCACAACACAAAACGGACACAACTCTTTAAACTGTTGAAAACCCACTGTATAACTGTTTTACTGCTTGAAAAACACTAGCAGACAATGTCAGTTTCCAACATTAGGACCAATTCTCCACAGAAGTAAGGTTTGCTTACCGTGGTTTCCTACCCACAACGCTAATTGTACCTAAATAATCTACACCAAGTAATCAATTGCCAACAACAAAACTGTACTTAAGTGGTCCACATGCATTTTGTGTGTGGAAGCCGATTGACATTTAAAAAAAAATCTGTTGGTTGGACACATTAAGGTACAGAGATTCCCCAATTGTTTTCAATGGTATCCTAAAGGTTAGATTGACATGGTGTTTGTAGATTGGTTCATGTCATACATACCTTGTCTCATCAGGATAACCTGATGCTCATGTCTGGCTGCTTCCATCTCTTGCTCTAGCTTCTCCTGAGCTTCTTTAATGTTCCTGTCCACCTGCTCATACTGTTGCTTCTCCATCTCCATCAGGGCCTTCCAGCGCATGGCATACTCATACTCAAATGTTCCAGGCTGAGCAAACCTTGGTGGCTGCTCCCGCTCCCTAGAGAAAACCATTTACACAAGAAAATGTATAAATAAATAAATTGGTCTAACAATTGTTTATTTCCACTGTAGTCAAGCATTTTGGAATTGAAATTATACAATAAATACAGGGTTAAAGTGCAGACTATCCACTTTTATTGGAGTTTATTTTTATCTGAAGTGAAACGTTACATGACAGTACATCTTGTACATTGTCACAACATTAATGCCTGATCACAATTATTTGGGCCAGACCGCAATTTTTCTTATAAAAACAATCTTTTTCCACTATATTTAGATTCCAAGGTCATATGTTTCCAAACCGAATAAGGGCGATTTTTCACACTGATGTTAGAAATGTCTCAACATATACCACGCGATTTATGTCTGTTTTAAACAGTTAGGATGTCTAGCCGAAAGATGCAGAAGAACTTAAAGGTGCAGTTAATGTACTGTAAGTAATTTACCGTCATTTCAGTATGCTTAAACGCAGTTTATAATGGCTTTACAATGCAATATTATGTAATTTCTCAAGATTATTATTTAACTGACAAATGAGTTTCAGTCGCCTATTTGTCATATCAAAAGAAGAAGTGGTCATAAAAACAGTAACCTGCACACCACAGACATCGCCAAATGCCGGGCATCTTCCCGGACTATTCTTTGCCAAGTCAGTACTACAGTCAAATGCAGTTCTTACTAGCTTACGGGCCTTCTGCCTGCAGCCTTGTCTTCAACATAGTCAGCTGGATTCAGATCAGATGACTGACTAGGCCGGTAAAGAACTTTGAAATGACACTTTTTGGCCCTGAAAATAAATTTGGTAGCTATGGATGTGTTTAGAATTATTATCCTGCTGAATTTAGTTTAAGGTGTTAGGTTGTTTCCGAGCAGATTAAAATTCATCCTGTCGGCAGTCAAATTAATTAAAAGATGCGAGACAATTTCAGTGACAGACACACACGCCCAAAGCCATAACGCTACCTGATTTAGTATACTCTAGTATTTTTATCACTCTGGTGAAGTCAGACATCTGGTTTTCTACAAGCCAATTTGGGTTATTTTTACCAGATTAACCTGTCCCTTTTTGAGTGGTCTTCCTTGTTTTACAAGTTGCCACTGCTGAGCTGACAATAATTAATTAATTGTGCAGAAATCAAGTTAACAAGAGAGGAGGCCTAGAATAGAGATTAGACTTTTGTGCATGCACTAACCACGCAGACAAACAAACATACCTGCCTAATTTACAGCTCTGAAGCCCATAATTTAAATACTTGTTCTACCCTTACATTGACAGACTATGTAGATAACGCACAGACCTTTTTGAAAAACAGTTTCTTCATAAGGATTAAAGTGCTAACCATCTGCATCTAACAATCATTGCGTTATTTGAAGTCCTTGAATACAGAGCACAGAAATGTTTTTGCCCCAGTCCAAATACCCACAAGACCAAATTCTGCAGCATCTAAGTGAAATTGTTACGTGCATTAAGTAGTTATGAACAATTATTTTGAGAATGTATGTTTAAAAAAAATCAAAAGGATTCCGCACTTGTGAAAAACTTGATTTTTGTTTATAATCCTCTCAGGCAGTCCCTCGTCCTCATCAAACTGCTCCATCGGCTCGACCGTCACGGGCCTGGGAAATCTGAAACGCAGGGAACAATCTGCATTACTTCTTACATTTCGGGAAAATAAGTACACTTGATGCTTTAGTTCCAGTCCTAAACGTACGCGGTTAATAGAAAGGATCCATCTGCACAGCGGTCCAGAGCCTTCCTGGCAGCAGGCTTGGCTGTGTATTCCACAATGCCTTTTCCTGTGGGTCTCCCCCTGTCATCCACTATAACTATGGCTCTTTCAATCTGGCCAAAGATGGAAAAAGCCTCTTCCAGGAGCTCATTGGAAATGAACTGTGGCAAATTCCTCACAGTTAGTGCAGCACCATGCGTTGCAAATCGCACACGCAACTGTCTGCCCCTGAATAAGGTGTCATCCAGCTCAGCTTTAGCAATCTCAGCCACGGTTTTGGTCTCCTGTTGGTAAAGAAGTGGAGCATTATATACACACATTTTATACACTCCAAGACATCAGGTGGTAAGAAATGCTAATTCAAATTCACTTAGAATTGAGAAATCTAACCTACAACCATTAAATATTCTATGGAAATTCCATCTTGGCTGGAGTACGAACCTACAACCCACCTCACATCAATACAACACACTAGAGGAACCGTCAAATATCCTTGTCCAGAAAAGGAGACAGTACTGAATCCAGGACAACAATACTTCACAACTCAACAGGCAGTAGTAATGCACTTGTTCATGTTATGTTATCTACTTACCAGTCTAATGAATCCAAACCCTCTGTCCTTGTTGATGAAAATCTCAGCTGCCTTGCCATACTTCGAGAACAACTTCTCCACCTCCGCCTCTGTAACACCAGTTGGTAAATTTCCCACAAACAGACGGCTACGCTGAGTGTAGGCCTTCTCTCCAGGTTTCCTGAAGTTCTGTAGATCTATGGTGATCCCCGCATCTATAAAGATTAAAAAAAGAATAAGAATTGTAAAGAGGAATTACACTTTCATTTGATAAAGTGTGTATTTTGTTTTGAAGTGAGAAACAAATTGCTTTTCCCTACTTTTGTGTAAATTATTACAGTAATATATTTTCCATTCATGCCTGTGTCGCAACTTTTCGCACGGTAGACACTGGGTGCCATGGAGGTGCTGAGGTTTGATTCAATCAAAACCTTGACTCATCACTGCACCTTCTATTTGAGAGAGAGCTCTCCTTCCTTTGCTTTTCCTAGACTAAATCACTGGATATTGCATCAAGTAATCTGAAATGTGTATCCAAATAAATGCTACTCTAAAAAGAGTGAAGGGAGACCTCCCACTGCCCAAACGTCTGTGGGTTACATAACCTTTTACTGTACAAGCCCCCATTAGGGCATTCAATTGTGCACAATGTGTAATGCATGTGATTCACATTAATAAAAACTATTTTAATTGAGAAGATTGCCTCGAAGCAGGGACATCGTCAGACCCAGGGTTTTTGGGGCTTTAGCCCAAGCTGATGTTTGCTCAGCCCCAAGTGTTTCGAGGACTGATCTTAGCACAGCCCTGGGTATTTTGCGCCAGGATGGAGTTAATTAGAATGCAAGAAACTACGTGTGGGAAACACCTTTATTATGGAAACAGATAGCATTTGTGTATGCAACCAGATTCGTCAGTCAACACTTTCGTTTAAGAATTGTCAAGTGTGCTTTTGTGGATCGGTTTACATTTGTGTACAAAATGTTGTTCCAAATTTAAGTTACAGATCAACAATCTACAAATGCAAGTGAGACAACAAGTCGACATCTTGTATTTACATGTTATCATTCATCTTGATATTCTTCTTCTAATGAGTAGAGCTTTACAAAAGCAAGAAATTATTATTAATATAGTAGAATATCTTGGTGCCTTCCAGCCAATCAACTAAGCACACAGCGATCATCTACAGAGTCATCTACTTTTCGGTTTCAACACTGATGCAACCAACTGTGTTAGCAGTTAGTCATATTTTGATACAGCCTGCACCTTTTAATTGGTAATAAGTGTAAAATAGAAAACACTGAACATTAACTAGATTTTTATTCAGTTTAATAGCAGATTATGTAGGCTATGGTCTCTATTTGCGAGTGAGATTATCTACGCTGTTTACACCCAAATAATAACCGTAATTGCAATATTTGCAAACACCCCACCCCTCCCCGACATTTCAATAGGGGAGTGAAGTAAAGGTTTTTATACAAGCATAGACCCAAAGAGTGTTCCATACCGGTATGCTTTGTTTTAAGTGCTGAAGCGGATACGGATGTGCTCGTGGCCTAAGACAATTCTTAGCCCATGTTACTGGATATCCTTATTCTCTTGAAATAACCAAGCACTTAAGACTATTTCAACTGTAGGTTGGCTGTTTCAGGTGATGCAGGTAAGATGGTAGTGCTCACAAAATATGCCAAATATATGTAAGCTAACAAAGGCAACATAAATGACAACAGTCCAGCTTTAATAAAGCATTAAGTATGCCATGGAATTGAGGGAATACAATCACTCAAACATTTACGATAACAAATGACCACAGAAAAAGAACATGCGTAGGACGACTCCCAACACAGTGTCTCTGCGGTCATTTCTAAGGCTGTTTTGAACAAACAAGATACATTTTTTGCTTGATGGAATACAAGATTAAGCCAAATATAGTAAAACAATCCATAGACACATATGGAGGCCCTGGATCAACTGCCAGATAGAATACTAGGACAGGCACAAAGCAGACATCAAGACCTACTTGGACTCTCCTGCTCATCTGTATGCTGTCCATTGCTGTTGGGTCCCGCCTTCTGATTCTCCATCTGGTGTCTAGGTGGGCCATGATTCTGATGGTCACCACGGGGGCCCCGGTTTCCTTGCATCTAATAAGGAAATCAGTCATAGAGGTATTTTTTTTCTAAATAGCCAACAAAAGCCAGCTAGCAAGCAAAAACACTCGGGCAGAGGAACACTATTTATATCTAACATCATTGGATCTGCTAGCTGTTTACCTATTCAGGTATTCAGCTTCCCAACCACCATAAAAAAACACCAATGCTACCTGCCTTGGTCATCAAATATTTCCCCACTAATATGCGGGACTCAACTGGTTACTCCAGATCTTGGGGAGATAGACCAAACAGTATTCACCTCTGACATGAGAGTAAAATAATTAACATAAAATCATTTATTAGACAGTCTGTGATATGTTTTATTCTTGGCAAATTTGCCTAGAATGCCAGCATCCCACACTATTCATTATTCCTCCCACATCTTCACTATTGAATTTGAGACTGGGGTTTTGCGGGAACTATTTAATGAAGCTGCCATTTGAGGACCTGTGAGGCATCTGTTTCTCAAACTAGACTAATGTATTTGTCCTCTTGCTCAGTTGTGCACCTGGACCTCCCACTTACTCTGGTTGGAGCCAGTTTGTGCGGTTCAGTGTTGTACATTTTTGTATGAGATCTACAGTTTCTTGGCAATTTCATGCATAGAATAGTCTTTCTCTCAGAACAAGAATAGACTGATGAGTTTCAGAAGAAATGTTTGTTTCTGCCCATTTTAAGCCTGGAATTACACTCACAATCTCTGATGCTCCAGATTCTTAACTTGTTTAAAGTTGTATTGCTTTATTTAAAACAGCACAACAGTTTTCATCCATGCTAACAAATGCAAAACATTTTCTAATGAACCATTAGCCTTTTAAAATGACAAACAAATAAAATCTGCAATTGGAACAGTAGCTTAATGGTTGCTGATAATGGGCTGATATACGCCTATGTAAATATTTCCAGCTACAATAGTAATTTACAACAATAACAATGTCTACACTGTATTTCGGATCAATTTGATTATAAATTAAATGGATAAAAAATGTGGTTCTTTCAAAAACAAGGCCATTTCTAAATGACCCCAAAGTTTTGAAAGTTAGTGTATGTTATTTTAAATAAGCACAAATATACACACACAAACATTATATATACACATATATTATATAGTGCAAGTTGTCTCTAATAACCAACAGTTTATCAAATGAAAGAATTTGTTGCCAAAAATAACCTAAGCAAATTTTCACTCACTTCACTGCAATTTTGTTCATACTAAATTTTGTTCATACTAAAAACCCAAAGATAATTAAAACAAAGCATGAATCTCCGATAAAGCTTAAATGAAAAGGTAAGCTCATAGATGGCTGCAAGATAAGTATGACCTCATCCTCTGCTGAAAAATAAAGAATTGTCCTCTAAACCCTATTCATTACAAGTGATTCTTATTCCTATGGTTCAAAGATTTTATTAAATTGAGATAATGAAAGAATGTATAGTAAATTCGATCAATATCAAGGTTTTAAACAACAATGACTAATGACTCATAAGAACTACTAGAGGTAGCATTTTCCCCCTACTAGACAGATCCAATAATGCATTACTCTGATGCCTAAATCAGAATAAAGAAAACCTATTTGTGGGTTAGATAGTATGCATATTATTTATTATCAAAAATAAATAATAGAATAAACTACGTAATGCCATTGTAACGTTAATTCCCTGGAAATTAGTAGTTAGTTAAATGCATACAAGTTGTTATACTTTACGTTTTTTGATTCAAACATTACATTTATAAGGTCGGACTGTTACTTCTACTCCAAAAAATAAAAATGTAAAAAAAAAACTCTAACCACCTAATTACCATTAGTTACCTACAATAAAACATCAGTTTTTGACCGTTAAATAATTTTAAATAGTTGTGCATACAATTTCTTATAAGTGCATAAGGAAGCTAGGTAAAACCCCCACACACCTCAGTAGTGAGTCTATTCTAATCAGGGAATGTGTTAATAGGCAAAAGGCTGTGTCCTGGAAAAAGATGCAAGATGTGAAATTATTTAAAGCACCATTAAAAGGTTGGACTTCCTTAAAATAACTACCTTACACATTTGGGAAGATAGCTGGCCAATATACCAAAACCGCACATTTTAGACTTGTCTTTTATTATCCCAAACATCACATTAAGTTATAGCCATTTAATAAACCCTGCTGTTAAAGGAGCTTATTGATGGCCTCCTGTCAAGATGATGGATTGTCTACCAAAAATAAATAGTGACAACGTTTGACGGACATAATTTGGTCCATAAGAACATTTCTGGGACCTTTCATTTTCGCTGTATTCTGCGGATGCAGATAGTAGATGGTACATAATACAGTTATTAGAGACGCCATCCGCTGGCTGTTAAGAATGGAAATTACAATTACTACTGCAGAATACGTTCAGTAGTGCGATGCGCCGTAGTTGTGTAGAATCAGTACAATTAAAGCGTTTACTGAAGTGAACTGAATGCAGCTCAATATAAACGGTAATAAATTGTAGTGTATCTGAATCTTACGGCAGATGTGGGTACGTTGTTATTTGGGTGCCAAGAAAAACGCGGCCTACCGTCCGATTACTAAAATCCACTGTTTTGCATGAACGTGTTTCTTTCTAACCTTATGCGCTTCAGTCTGCACACATTTAGATATCGATTAAAAACGTTACTCGACTAGCTAGCTAGTAATACTAACCTTTGTTATGCTAGAAAGCTAGCTAATGTAACCAACTCATTTTAACGCGTTCAAGACGGGGGATTATTGGTAACGTTTTTTTCCTACCAAACCAATAATTCGTTTTGAATAGTTACATTAATAAACAAAACATGATACCTAGGTACTGTACATTATCTACCAATCGCTAACTTTTACATTTGGGAAGTTGGCTAGCAAACGTACCTAGCTAACGGTGGACAATCACATGTACAACAGATGCTGGAGCGAAGAGGCTATCCAAGGGCTAAGCTAACAATAGTTAGCTAAAGGTAGCATTTGTCGTTTTTCTTATTAGGAGAGTAATGCAAAAAAAATCGCTAGTTACAGTACTTATAAGATAGAAATAAATCTAATGAAAATACAATCACTGTTTTTACATACCTTCACAATATTAATGTTTTGTAAAAACGGCTTAAATGTACGTAGTAGGAGAAAAAAATCGTTCTTTACGAAGGATAGGACGGAGAGAATAGATTTCACGAACAACCTTGATTCCAATTGAGACAGCAGATTGGCTGGCAAGAGGCGGATGTATTTGTGTACACATGCAATGACTGGATGAAATCCTGTCAATCGTATGAAGAAGAACAAATCCCAAAATTTGATTGGCTGACATTGTATTTTAAACGTTCTTCGATTTTTTTTTTCATAGAGAAATATAGAGGCCTCGGAAGAGTTACTTCTTGGAGAGGGTCTATCTGCTGGCCGCGGCACCGAAGCTCCGCCTACATAGAACACCCTCCCCCTTTTCCAATTGGTTCCTAAAAGCTTGCTTTAACTGGGGTCTGGTTTCTGTCCCTTTCTGCTCTGGCTTGGTTATTTCCTTAAAGATTTATAACGATGTACGTATGTAGCGGTTTTATAGCGCCTGAAATAGTAATAGCTTTGTTCTTTTTTTTTATTTAATTTGAATATAGTTATAACATGGAGATAGATTTAGGGCGATTTGATTCAATATTTTTTTTTAAATACTTGGCTTATAAACTGAGTAATCTTACTATGCTTTATTTTCTACTTACAAAGGCACGTAGTTTTTAAAACACACACCTGCTTTTCCAAGCGTTTTTCTGCAGGTTGAATCCTGAATCTTTAGGGGATCTGTATCCCTCTCAGGCACCCAACCTGTGCTGTTCTGCAAACCGGATTTCTGCATCTTCGGGCTTGGGAGATCTGTGCATTTGGACCCTGAGCAGCTGTTATGCCCAGGTGACACCCCACCCAGTTTGCGCTCCATTTGATCAGAATGACCATAAGAGGGTCAACCTCTGGGACAGATGCCTCAGGAGGCTCAGGGTCCCTTTACAAGGTCTATAGTCATGACAAGTAGGGGTGCTGGGGGTCCCCCTGGAGTCTCAGCACTCCCTAAGGAGATTTCCTGAAATCCACGTTATCCATTCAACACTAAAGCACACCTGTAGTCTATTTGTCAGTCGGTGAGACACTTTTCTTTGACCAGCGGGGGCATGCATCATCCATCCTGTTTGATTGTGAGGCTGACAAGCATAATTTCACACCTTTTGAAAAATTTGGTGTTAAAAACAGTTTTTCATGGGCTGTGTGTAAATGCAAATGTCATAATCTCAGATCTTCTCTTGCTATTATGCATCTACTATGGGGATCTAACCATGGTACTGGCATTTCTATCCCTGATAAAAAACGTGTAAAATGTATTTAAAATAAAGTAATGTATATTATTAAACCTTTGTTTTAACAAGGAACACAGACTAAGACAAAGGCTTTAGAATCAAGGCCCATGCTTGATTCTTTTTAGAAAGAAGATTTTCTACTCGAAGTCTCTTTAACGAGGTGTGTTTATCAGCCATGTAACAATTGAAGAAAAAAGAATGCTAACACTGGGTCTATTATGCAATTTGTGGATAAAAGCTCTGAGTGACAAAACTAATGGATAAGGTCTCGCTCTGAGAAGTGTTTGTAGTTAATGTGTTTGCTTTGAAACAAATATTATCTCACATATATTAGTATTTATTATTATAGCCACCCTAACTCTTCCTGCAGGTCTTGCAATACGGAAACATGACAGGTATCAAAACGTGCATCTCGTTTCCAATTGCAATTGTTTTGTGGAAGGCTTAGAAAATATTAAAGTTTTTTTGATAAAAAACATAGCCACACTGATTGCCAGTTACCTAGCAACATGTAAAGCGTGGCGTCAGCTCTAGTTTAGCAGGCAAAAATCAAAAACAACTTGATACATGCAATAGGGTAGTGGTCACTGTCATTTGCAAATTACCCAATAGCTATATATTTGCCAGGTGTATTTGCTAGAATAAGGTGTATTAATGTAGATTTTTATGAATCCATTTGATTAGGAAGGTCAGGTGTAGTTATTAGGTGTGTAAGATAAGAAAGATTAGATTAGTTAGTTACAAATGTCTTTTCGTTTAAGTGATGAGGACATCAGACAGACCAGATTGACACCTCTGATAATTAGTAATTCTAACTTTGCATGATTAGACATTAACTGAAACAATTTGCATAGACCAAAGCTGAGGGTGGGCGATAAAATCCCACTAGTGTTAACAGTGCATTACGTGATCCTTGAACACAACTCATCCTCCTCATAGTGTCTGGGGGCAAGACCATTTCAGCGCCCTCCCGAAAAGGTGGATTTCAACAAATTATTTCCAAAATAGTGGAGTTTGGTATTATCAGTAATGTAGTCGTTGTTTTCATAGCCAATTCCTAATTTATGAAGGTCATCAACCTTTTGACAAATATTATTTGTGTTATCTGACAGTTTTACATGTCACCTTGTAAGAGTACTTGGACTTTTCCACAATTGCATTTTTACAACATAAAATCTAAAGGAATGGAAAAGTAAAATATACAAATGTATCTAGATTAATTACTATTAATGTGGGCTATTCTCACCCTTTGAAAATCCTTTTGGGAACAGTTATGGGGGTGGGAGCACCCATTGGACATTAGCAGTTGTTTTTATTCCAGTTTGGTTGTGATGACTACTCTGTGGTTGTAGTTGTCATGTTTTGACAGTAGGCACCTTTTTCCTGTTTATTTGCCAAGACACCGAACCCATGTGGGAAACATACAATGTCATCACCAAATGGGAGGGTTTACTAGTTACAGTAGCAATACCTGGTAAAATATTTGAAGACATACTGTATCATAAGTGCACAACAAAGATTATTAGTGAAGTTATTTGAAACATTTATTGTTACAATATAAACAAAGGCATCTTTGTACAAAATCATTGTGCATTTGACACCTATCACGCCATTACCTGGTAATTGTATTTTTTTCTGTGCACAAATACCTCTGAAAGGTACTTTACAGGGAAAAAAATGCAGGTATATTTAAAAAAAGACAAAGTTAAAAACAACATGAACAGTAGGAATCAACACCCACAAAAATACAAGTTATAAATCATGCACTTATTTGTGTACCCGAATAATGAATACAGCTGGTTGAATGTTATTTAGGTTTAACCCTCTTGGCACCCTCCTCATAGTCCTCCTTGGTCAGTTTGTACCCCCAGTGTTGTAATGTTTGTCTGACCACAGGAGAGACTGCTTCGTTGTCAAAGCCACAGCCTGATCGGACCACTTTGGTAATCAGATTATTTCTCCAGCGTCCTTTTACCCCAGTGCACTTAGCCCATCGCCCAATCTGACGTTCATCATCCTTAGTACGCCGACCCTGGTAAAACCTGAGGAAAATATACATAGAAAAAAATGAAGTAAGATTCTGAGGATGAGAATACCGTGATCAAAAATAGTACAGTACAAAGATACCTACAAACTGGGCCTTCAATATACATTTTTGTTCATGCTTGTGGGACTAGCTTTAGAAACTCTGTTGCTCTAATAAGGAATCCAAACAAACATTTATATAACCAAGCTGAACAAATATCATATTAATAGCAAATACCTGCAGTACCACTGAAACCACCCATATGGATCCTGAGTTTCAATCCAACCACTGCTTTCCCACATTTCTAGACTGCCTCCACACTTCACTTTGTATGTGTTAACGCTGTCTCGATATGTTAACGAGGCCACCTGCATGGGAAACAAATATTGGATGACACAATCTTTCATTATTTGATAACATGTTTAAACCTGGTCATAATAGCACATTTGCATTACATGGCTTCTAACTCAGCATATTTGAACATCTGAAATAAAAAATTATTACAAAATCCTAACACCGGCATGAATACAACAAGCTTTAAAAGGATATTTCTAAGATTAATTTCTAAGAAATACTCTACAAGTGATGTACCATTACAGACAAAAGAAATTCAACCGAACCTGGCTAAGTGGACGATTTTACCAAATTGATCAGTTTGGTTATGTAAAATCACCTGGGAAGGAATGTTCAAACCATTCAGCCAATCCTCAGGCAGCTCCTTCCATTCATCTTTGTAATTTTGCTCTAAAATGAAAGAAACAAGTGCAAGTACCAAAGGGTTTAATCTGCATTAAATCATAACATTGAAAGCAATGATTTTAGATGTGTGGAGTAGGCTTCTCACTTGTGACACTTGAGAATATTGGTCTGAAATAGGTTCCACCAAAGCTGCCAGCTTGAAGTACTTCCTTTGGTGACATGTTAGGTTGGAACTGTGGGAAGTCTTAAAAGAAAAAAAAATAGAGGAAAAAAAAAGGTTGTATGTGTATATACATTGTTTGTAGAACTAATGTTCCTGTGTTAAACCATAGTTGCTGATGTACACTTGACCTACCTTTAAATACAAGTTGTCCTTTGTCATTTTTTGTAACCTCTAGACATCCATCCTGAATTATCTTTTTTCCACCTTTAGAACTTTGAGAAACCTCTGAGCAGCCCAAGGATTTGGAATTCTTCTTGTTTGAGCCCTTCTCCATTTCTGTAGGCAAGGAAAACTTTAGGTTTAACATATACCTGGCTAACAACACTGATTCAGTTCCAAATACACCCCCAAAACTAACCACGAGATGCCCACTCCATTGCCGAACTAGCAATTAATAACACTGCACGGTTGACTGAATATTTTTGGTGGGTCAACTCTACACACTTAAACATTTTGTACAATAAACTTGTATGTATTTGTAACTTGTAAACTTGTAAACTTTTAACAGTATCCCATTACAACCTAAGCAAGACAATCCATTTAGAGTAATCAGTTAACACAAAACTAGGGTGTAAATGGTGTTCACAAAAACATGCAACGTTTAAGAACCCATAAATTAGTTCAGGGTTATCTAGACCAACAGCATTTTTGTAATATAGCCACTCTTGCATTAGGGACATTACAATTGCCAAATCATAACTCTCACAAAACGGACAAAAGATATCAATGAATATCTGTGACATTAACTTTTTGGTAGACTTAATACCCCAAGTATTACTGGCATAGCCTATTACTACTGTTCTACGCGTGTTTATGTCAAGTCCAATGCTCAAATTCTAGCTAGTAAATTGAGATATTGCTATATATATTCTATTTTGTTGGGTTTATGGTGTTGCAGACTGTATGCCTGCATTGTAATGAAAATCACAACTTTTCTTACCAGCGTTTTGTATTTTACTTCCGCTGTTATCAGTCTTCTTCGATTTAATTTTTTTGGTGTCTGAGGGACTTGCCTCAGAAGCTTTTCTTTTAAATGTTGATTTCATTGTCCCGTCACGTTTCTCCTTTTCCGTGTCTTTCAGTTACTTCGCGAACAATAAGTATAAATGAACTACGAACTCAAACACGCATCGAATTAGCACAGGATAATGTTCTTACGAAGAAATAAGTAGTAACTTCAAACCACATCAACCACCCTTAATCCCCATAAAACCTAGCGGCAAAACGTAAATTCGGCCATATCATTTCTTAAAGATACAGTCTGCGATTTTTATTTTTATTGGTTGTGATTGGCACCAGCGAGACCGATCGAGAAAATATCCCTGAAAATTGTGTACACATACGTGCAATTTGTGCCAGAAAAAACACCTGCTTTACATTCTTGGGTATTATTTTATACAACAAATATATTGTATACTCAAAATAAAGATTAAACTACAGGGTAACGTAAACAAACCAAAGACAGAAACAATATTCCGTAAACAGAACTGTTCCATTGCAGTCAAGTAACCCATGAATAGTAAAAATCGATTCGTTTTTAATCATTTTCTTTTTTGCAATCTGAAAGTAACCCTATTTCAAACCCAAACCCCTAAAATGAAAATCATCTTCCCGGGTGGGGCCTGCCATAAAAAACATTGTGGGGACCTTTTGTCTGGATTTACTGTTGTGTGGATTTCCTTACCCCACGTGTAAACATAGCCTTGGAGGCCACACAGATCACAGTGGGAAGACGGGGTGCTGGGGGTGCTGTAGCCCTCCCTGTCATAGCCTCAGCACCCCTGACGAGATTCCAAAACGCAGTTTGACTCACACTTTGATATGTTTTTTGACTACCTTAATATTCTCTAACTAGATGAGGCCTCTAGAATGGCACTTGACTCCCTTTTCGCCAATTGTCTTGTCATGACAATATAGCCAGGGCATAGGGTTTTTTGATGAAATCTGGGAGGAGGTATTATCTAGAATACATACTTGTTCAATCACTTGAAGGTATAAAATGGTACAATATATGGTCCTGCATAGACTTACTTTTACTTTAAGACTAAACTAAACGTTTTCCACAATTTCTCCACTGTGTGATAGATGAAATGTGGGTCCCTTAACACATCTTTTTCTGGTCAAGGATATTTTAATGGTTCTTTGGTCAATGAAAATGTAATTGGTTCTAGTCCTCAACTTTCTATTTTTTGCAGCTCAGAAAACTCTCCAGGTCTCAAGCAAGATTGCATGGATGTAATGTTTGGGTAGGGTTGCGGCCAAGAAGATTAATCTACTGGACTGGAAATCATCTTTCGATTCCTGCTTTTACAAATGGCTTAGTTAGATAATTGTAATTATACAGATGAAGATAATCCCCCATTCCATAGATCCAAGTCAGCCAGGAAATGGGGACCATTTAAACACTATTTAAGATAAATTGTTAATGTAGACCAGTAGCTGTAAAGAAATGTGTGTGAGTGTTTGTAAAGGCGTAATCTATTCTGCCTGAGAGCTGTTTGTTAGGGTGGTTGTTGTTTACTTTTCTTTTTTTTCTGTCTTGTGTAATGTTTTACACAAAATAAGAACACGTGCCTTCAGTAATAAAACAATACCACTTTTCTGTACAAAAAACTGACACACAACATCTCGTAGGCGATGTGAAATCAGAAAAGCAAATACAAAAGGCAGTACTATAAGGAAATAACTTAAACACAGGCATACAAAGTTTTGCATCAAATGACAGTAAGAGCAAAGATATTCTGATTCTGTATTAAAAAAATCATGTTAGAATTTATCTTTTTCAGTGATGAATAAAACCATTTGAAATCAAACAATTAAAGGAGTGCTTTTTTTTCTCCACATACTACAATGGATATGGTATCTACCCAAAAGTACAATAATATTTACTATATCTGATATCAAACTATGCAAGATTTCCATATAGAAAATAATTTGAAACGTATCAAAGGTTTGAATATCAGGGATCT
>JACXGK010011546.1:0-15807 GCA_016801125.1 Novumbra hubbsi
ATGTACCAGGGCCAATGGTGAGCTTATATGACAATATAATGACAATATAAGTGATGTACCAGGGCCAATGGTGAGCTTATATGACAATATAATGACAATAAAAGTGATGTACCAGGGCCAATGGTGAGCTTATATGACAATATAAGTGATGTACCAGGGCCAATGGTGAGCTTATAAGACAATATAATGAAAATATATGTGATGTACCAGGGCCAATGGTGAGCTTATATGACAATATATTGACAATATAAGCATATAAGCTGTACTTGTCATGTAATACATAGCATGACAGGATTGTGCTGTGTCATGCCTGTTGTTTAGCTTGTCATATATATTAAGTAGGGGGCACTTGAACCTTGATCTCATCAATGTTTAACTTCCTTTTAAAAGTGAGGAACACAATGTATTTTCTTTACTGCTGGAATAATTGGAGGTGCCATGAGTCACTTTCCAGGAAAGCTTGGTTATCTGTGATTTCTTTATCAGTGGCGTTATCATGAGGAGCAGAAATCCCACATAAAAGGACGGGAAACACTCTTCTTATTGTCTGAAATATCTTGTTGTTCAAGTGGTTTATAATAAATCACCTGAATTCAAGTCAGTGAATATACAAAACCATACTGTGTAGCCAAGTTACGACTACATGCCAAAAGACATAGAGGCTGTCTAATGGAAACACCATGCAAGATGTTATTTGAATCACTCATCACACTGGTGGTATATGCAGACTGGACATGGACGCAAAGTAGAGTGATGGGAATGAATTATGTATTCCAGATGTGTTAACATTCTGATGTAATTATTTAGCTGATCTTTTGGTTTACGTATCCTACCTACACACACTTAAGTGCAGCACACTGATGTCCATTTAAATTACATGATAACTGTCAGGTCATCATTCATTCGGCATGTAGCCAAAAGTTAAGCAAAGTCAATAGACTTTTTTCAATAGCAAAGTTTTATGTATACATTAGGCAAGCAAATGACAAAAACAAGCTGTACAGTTCACATTGCCTGGCCAGAAATAAATAGCAAAAAACTGATAATCCATTTTTGTAGACAATCTCCAGAGCAATTTACAGTAGTAAGTGCATACACTTTTTAAAATACTTTTTATTAGCACTTGCCCCTGAAGGAAGTGAACTCCTTTTTAGTGGTACAAGCACCATGATCTCCTAACAGAGTTCCACAGGACCTCCATTCTCAACACTAACCTCAACTTAGTTTCAATTCAGATACTTTGAAGTGAAAGGCCAGGGAAGTCTGATCCGCAGTCATGGCCATAATTGAAAAGTAATGGGAGGCTTGATTATGTGGAAGTTCGGGAGAGTGCAGCTGACTGTCATGTGACAACCCATTGTCTGTGTCCTAATAAAACATTGAACCATCACAAGGGAACATAAAAAGTAAGAAGGGGTTTGCTAATTGAGGTTTTCTTTTGTCAATCACGTAATTTATCAATTACTTCAGATCAGTAAGTGTTGGTTCACTATTACCTTACACATTCCTGTGAAGCAGCGCTATCCCCTGGTCCATCCTTAACTGTGTTATTTGTCACTCAGTCACTGCACCCCAGTGACCCCAAAAAGAAAGGTCAAACAAATAGAAGCAGTCATTGCCATAAATGGCAAAGTAAATCGAATATTATCCGAAATAAAGCTCTATATTCATATATATCAGGCAAAATCCTCACAAATATTCCTTGATGCATCCTGAGTTCATGTGTTTCACAATGCTGAGAGGTCACTTCACAAAATGTACATTTTATGCAATCTGAAACTGCCATTTCATAAGAAAAACTCCAGCACATATTTATATTAAAGTTTGATTTTAACAGCACATAACAGCACAACTGGACTCTCAGTGATACACTCTTCTGAGAGTGAATTGGTCAGTCCACCAATTTGGTGCATTTTAAACCTTTAAAAAATAAAAAATAATATCAAAATGTTGATTTCCACAAATGTTTTCATTCTCTAATAAAATAACTTTTTCGAGGAGAAAATGTCCTTATGCAGGAAACATTACTAAAACCCTAATCACTTAAAATTACTATCTACTAGAATCAAGTGTACCAAAACAGGTGCAAATGAATGGAAAGGTTTTCTAGAGTAACTTGGGAGGGTCAAGCATAACAGATACAAGAAGAATACAAAACTGGGCCGGACACCATATTGGGGAAAACCATATTGCATGAACTTCATACCAACCATAATGCATGTATGCGGTGGAATTATAGTTTGTGGCTCCTTTGCTGCCTCAGGGCCAATTTGCCATCACTGAGTCAACCATGAATTCCATAACCATGAAAATTATTGAGGAGAATGTGAGGCCATCTGTCAAAAAGCTGAAGCTGAACCAAACCTAGATCTTGGAACAGAACAAGGATCCAAAACATACAAGCAACAGCAGAATCTCAGGAAGAGGAAATTGAGGGTTATGGAATGGCCAAGTCAAAGACTAGATTTCAATCCTATCTTGACATGAATCATGAGTTGAACATTCTCAAAAGCTATGAGAAAAGTGCTGACTATCTTTCATAAAAAAAACAGAACACAGGAAAGATGCCTTTTCTGTTCCATGGACTTGATTCATGTGTGCATGGCTAGTCACACTAAACAGCTCTAGTGATATTCTGACTAGCTTTCAGTATAAGCTTGAAGGACATGGCCCAGTAACCTACTTTCCCTCAAGCAGGCTCTGTAACATCAGAGACTAGGCATGCGTGTGATTAGTTACCTAACATAAACAAAATGCTCAACACACTTCTGATACAGTTAAAGAAAGGGAAGAAGCATCCGTAAAGAGATGTGAAAAGTAACAGACAGACAGGAAGAAACAGATAAATAGAAACGTGCATATGAGTGAAGATAATGTAAAGAAATTAAATGGAAGACAGTGGGGGGAAACTGCTTCTCCTTTGTTAAACATGTAACTCCCAGCAGGTTGACTCAGTCAAACACCCTAACCTCACTTTCTTATTACTTCACCCCAGCACCCCATGGCTCCCAAAAGCCTAAGCACATGGAACCAGACATTTTACAGACCAAATTGAAATGAGCAAAGTCATCAATATAGACTGACAACCAAAACAGACTCCCCAGGAAAATGTTATCAGAATAAACAATTTTAAATTGCCATGATCACAATCAAGGCAAATGGAAACTTAAATAATAGAAGACTTCAGAATACTGACTCACATGATTGCAGTTTAAATGAATGACCCTACACTTTGCCATGACAGACTCATAGATCGCCATGCTACCGAAAAAAATAACAAAATTATTCAAAATTGTTCTATCATATTATTTACCATGAGGAACGAAGTAACGCATCCATTTTATTGCTCCAGAAGGCTACAACAAATAATATTACAAAAAGCAAGACAAAAAATTATTGCTGTTTTAACACAAAGCAATTATTGGAATATAAAAAAAAAGAAATGGTCTGCTTTAATGTTTATCTGTGCTTTGTTTTACGTGTTACGTTCTGTCCTGTCGGGCAAAAAATGACAGTAGTGCGAGCTGACTTTGGTAGTCTAAATCGTACAAAACCATATCCTCTTCAAATGTACCTGATGAAAACTGCTAAAACGTGGTTTCCTAAGATTGCCTAATCTGAACTCAAAATGCTGCACTGTTTCAGAAAACCCGGAATCGTCATAATCATCAAAAGGTGAAATAAAATTGTGGAAATATGGATGCATTCATTATGTACCGTGACTGCGATCAGTATCCACCTGCTTATTTTTTACATTTACACTATGATTGATGACAATCATATCATGCAATCACAGCCCTACATTTTCTAAGAAGGATGAACAGCTTTAGTTGCAATTATTATCCGCTGACGCCCAGAACAACTGTGGTTAGATAGATTTCCTTTCTTCAGTAAATCTGGGTCGTGACGTCACTAGAACCGGCTCATGCTTCTTTTTGAGTCAGGAGTTGCATAACAAAAAATTATATTTTAGTGATTAACCTACAGAATATAAAATGTGTTATACCTGCTCTGTTGATCTATACCATTCTCTCTGAATAAATTAACTTCATAAGATCAAAACTATAATTATCAACTGGTCTGCTTATGCATTGCCTATTGTATTTCCAAGTAGGATAAGGTATGAACCGCATCTAAAACGTGTGGTATATTACATATCCTAAAGCCGGGACCATAGAATTAAAATAAGTCACTTGGTCTATAGCATGTGAAATGGTTACTTTCATGTTAAATAATCATAAACAACTTGCTTTTCGGATAAATGCCCGACTAAACCCATATACCATATACATAAGAGAGCAACATAAAACAACAGGCCATTCTAGGTTAGTGAACCTATAGGCTAACATGCCACATATTGGTAGACAATCATCCACCAATACATCAGTAAAACTTCTACACTCGACCAATCATAGCCAGATTTCACTCCACTTAGAACTTGATCTAAGTGAGTAAAAGTCATGCATGAACTTACCTATTGTAAAGGGGTCGATTCAAACATGAAAGGCCAATCCGTAAAATACAAAAAGGATTTTACACTCCTCTTCGTACCATGAAATAATGTTATGTAACTGGCACCGTTTCTGTTAGCAATGAGACTTCGAAGTGATTTCTGTGCTGATGTTCATTTTCCAACCCACACACCTCACAATTTACATCAATAGCCGTCGTCGCACCTTACAAGGACTTAAAGGGCGTGGCCAATCGTATCCGTCGTATCCGGGTTCACTGCAGAAGGGAGGGCAGAACTCTCAGTCATTTGTGGAGATCGTCCCGTATTGCTTGTTGCGACGGGAGTTGCTAACGTTTTTTCGGCTTTACACTATTCGGTTGACCGCCCGCCCAGATTGTGTCCCTTGCTGAGTATATCAAAAGTGGTACAGTGAATGTAAGAAGCTAGCTTGATCTCAATATTCATATATTACAAATAAGTGCAGCATTTCCGAAAGCTTTGTTGAGTTAAATTTTTAGTTAGATATGGCTACCTGCTCTTTGAAAAATAAGTTACTAACTCGTGGATTAAGGAAAGCCCCGCTAATATTTAAAATTATTTTTTTTGCTACAGTACACGTTAGTTAGCTTCCTAACCAATTTGGTAGTTATATCATAGTTCGTTTAAGGGGTAAACTGTCAGTACCCCCAAAATCAATCAGGTCCTGTGTAGTCTTGGGCACATTGAATTATTGGAACAGTGCACATCGTCCCTTAATGCACAAGCATTTTGTAGTTAGGGTCCAAGAACTTTAAAGAACGGTGGAATGCAATGACTTTGCTTCCGTAGTAATGGTTAATCTGGAACAAATCACTGGTCTGCGGCTGTGTCTGGTTACATGTTACATGTCAAAGGTAGTAACCTACTTGCCCTAAAATGTTATACTCCTACCAATTTGAAAATGCAACACCTTGCACATTGCTCAAGTTTTATGCTCATTGATTAGACAATATCGCAATTTTGCATGGGATAAGTAGTTTTCTTTTTCCTCTAGCTCCAAAAGGTACTGTCTAATAACTTTGAAATTGTTTTAATTCATACAATCTTTTGATTTAATTAATAACTTGATTCCACAGTATACACATTCAGAACTGTTATGTTTCTGAAATGTCTATGCTACAACATCTTGGGCAGATTACTTCCAAGAAACTATGTTTTCCGAAGCAAGGTGGTGTTCTATTAGATTCCCCCTATGCCAGTATCCTTGTCTATACATGGTTAATTTATATGCACCACAGACTGTCTAGAACACTGCTCTTGGATAGCAACTGTCGGTGTGAGTTTAAATCCAGCCCTGAATCGGTTGGTGATTTTAGTATCCTTTGGCTGTTGTTATGTCATATTTTTATGAATTACACAATGTACAGTGAAGAAATTGATCTTTAACATACAGTAGCGCACAAAGATATTTTTCCACGTGACAATATTGTTTAAAACTGTTTATCTGTGCACTCAAGTGTTTATTTGCTCTTAAAAACCCTATATAATATTATGATGAGTTTAAGTAAACATCGATACAATACAAATTAAAAAGAATTGTGGCCTTGTTTGGTCGAGTGGTCTGGACCAGTGCCTATATCACATGTGCACTGAACCTGGTCCACTGCTTTTTCAGCAACACCTCTCCCCTATATCTTTCCGCACTTTCCTGTCAAAATAAGGCATAGCTAAATAATCTACAGACATTTACAAAACTGGATGGTAGGTAGTTGATATCATGGAGGATGACATTAATTACCTGTTGGACAACATATGGACTTCTTACTGCTTGTCATCGTATTCATCCTTATTTGTATTTGGTATAAATGTGTTATAGTGTTTCAAAGCAAGTAAACACTAACTGCCCAAACAGTGTTTACTTCACCTGAAAAATAAGTTGTAAAATTGTACCTGTGTTATCTATGCATGGAACAATCGACAGACCAGTGAAATGAAATGAATAATGAATTTTCATAATAAATGTTACAACTCATTGGTAAGTTTTCTATAATTTTAGCCAGTGGTTGCAATAGTGCTGCTATATACCTATTGGTACCAATATTTTGTGTTAAAAAAGGTGTACTGTCAACCATAACGTCACAAAGTATTTGTAAAAACGTTATATCTTTCTAGCCTCATTCATTACACATTTAATTTAAAAAATGTTTTCCCTAAATTGTGGGTGTGCCCCCTTTACCCTTTAAAATATAACTAGGCCATTCAGTGTTTTGGTTTCTAGGTTTCCAGACATGTTCTAAAGTTTTCCATGATTGTCTTAACATTTTATGTTGTTAATACATGTTGATGGTGCACAGCATTAATTTGCGTATTTTTGAGTATAGTATTTTGCATTATTTTAGAGACACAAAAAAGGAATGCTTTTCAAGTTTTACAAAACAATAACATCCACAGGATGGTATCAGTTTGAATACATTTGTGTGGAGACAAGCTAATGAAAAGAGAGTTCTCTTTTCACGCATTGTCAATAAAAACAATGGAAACCCAATGGAAACTTAATTGGTAATCCATTCATCATTCTGAAAGAAATTTAGGTGAAAACAAACAAAATACAACTTAACAGTCAAAAGTATGGGGAGATCAAATTAAAAAGTGCAAATCACTGACAGAATCTGTGAGAAAAACACATAAAAAAGGAAAAAACCTTCAAACATGAACATTTCAAATGGATTTGAGAACCGCATTATTATCAAGCTTTCATTGAATATTTTTATGTTTACAAGGGAACAGCTTATGATGCAAGGAGCAGTTCATATCAGGTTGATACGCAGATGTCTATAAAGCATTTTTATTACACACAGAGAATGAATCACAATCCATTACTTTACCAACAAATAACAAAACACCAAAATACAAGGCTCTATATTAATTTGATTTATCGCACTAGATAAAAGGTTAGATAACAATTTACCAAGTGTATCTTTTCTTTTAACTGGTACAACTTGACAAACACATTAGAACATTGATCTAAATGCTGTCCATTGACCACCAAATTGCATAGTTCCCAGTCTTCAAGCACATACATCCTGAACTATGGCAACCATACACTGCACCACATCAGTTAGTGCCAGTTTAGTGCCACTGTCTTATACGTGTGTAGTAGTATCGATGTGTTCATCCTCTGCTGGTCCGTAAAAACAGCCTGTTCCTCTTAGTCCTGCTTACCCTCTCTTGTCTGACTTGGGCCTTCATTCCATGCAACATATACAAAGAAGCCCAAGATCACATGAACAGCTATGACTGCCACGATGGCAGCATAGAAGTAACTGTCATTGCTGGAATATCCATAAGCTGAGGAAACAAGACACAAAAACATGTTCTTGTACAAGGCATTTAATAAATACAGGCCTAAAGAATAGCCATCAATATAGAAGAAATGTATGGTTAAAGAACGTGCCAACAGACAAGAAGACATCCACAAAGACAATGTTGCTCCCCCTCATCATAACTAGATTTCTGCTGGGGACAGACGTCTAAAAAGGATTCCTGGGACATTCCAACTTGGACATTGTCATGGCATAAAACGGACATTATATACTTTAACTGGTTTAGGGGCTAGGGTTAGGATTAGGGTAATTTTGGGCCAAAAGCATGGTTGGATTCCTGGCTTAGCTTGCGTCACTCACGTAGTGCTAAACAGAGAGCGAGAACAATCTTGGTATGGCCAGAAGCCAATTAATAATTCACTATTTAAACAGCAGTTGGCATGATTTGTTCTCTCAAATATTTTCCTGGTAGTAAAGAATTGTTGAAGCACTGAAAGTTCCCAGGAATGTGTAATGAAAGAAATTTTGAACTAACAAAACTTTCTAAAGCAGGCCATCCAGCCAAACTCGGGCAAGAAGGGCCTTGGTCGGGGATGTGAGCAAAACCCCAATGGCTACAACATTTTAAAGTTTTTCTTAAGAGAGGTTAGAATGAGCCAGAAGGACCACCATCTCTGCAGCACTCTATTATTCAAATAGGCTAGAGAGAAGACACTTTTAGTAAAAGAAACATGACATGCCTCTTGAAGGACTCAAAGAGCATGAGGACAAATATTCTCTGCTCACAGACCAAAACTATTAAGCCTGAATGCCAAGCGCTATGTCGGGCAAAAGGTACTGCTTATCATCAGTGTAACTTCATCTCTATTATGAAGCACGGTGGTAAGAGCATCATGTCATGGAGAAGTATTTAGCAGCTTAGACAGGCAAATTGCTCAGCATTAAAGAAAGGATGAAGAGCAAAACAGAGGAACTTGAAGAAAAACTGATCCAGAGCGCAATAGACTACAAACTGGGGCAAAGATTCAGCTTTTAACATAAAAACAATCAAAAGCAAAAAGTCAAGACAAATCTGAAGTGGGTTCAGATCATCAATGACAAATGGGAGAAATCCAGGTGTGCAAAGTTGATGGAGGTCATTTTGTAGGGCTCTGGCAGTGCTCCTCCTGTCCCTCCTCGCAACAAAGGAGCCAATGAGTGCAATTTACTTCCCCCCCCCAATTACATTATTAGGACAAAACAACTGGCTTATAGGGACACACATATTGCTGTTGGGTTGATGCCCTTCTATGGCCCTGTCCAGCTCTCCTTGTGTAACCGCCCGTCTCCTGGTATCTCCTCAATGCTCTTGAGACTGTACTGGGTGACACAGGAAACCTTCTGAGCTGACTTGCCTGTGAAACCTGAATGGGCTGCAGGTACCATCATGCTACCAGTAGTGAAAAGGACACTAGCAAAATGCTAAACTAGAGAAGAATACATCAGGAAGAATAAAAAGAGAGCAAATATCTGTGTCCACCACCTGCAAAACTATTCCCTTTATTCTCCTGTGGACCTACTTCACACTTCCATTTGGACCAAAATAGGTGACATTGATTCACAATCTCTTATGCTTCCTAACTGGAGAGATTAATATCTCTAAAGTTTCAATGACTAGTTATACTGTGATAATTAAGTGTTCCCTTACTTCTTTTGAGCAGTGTAAATACAGCCGAGACCAAAGATTTGGAGAATAACACAAGTATTAGTTTACACAAAGTTTGCTGCTGCAGTGTTTTTAGATCTTTCTAAAAATCTAATTACCAGCATTTCAAGTGTCAAAGGCCATTATTGACAATTACATTAAGTACATGCAAAGAGTATTTGCAGGGTTGACCCTTCTTCTTCAAGACCTCTGCAATTCACCCTAGCAAGTTCTCAATGGGATTAAGGTCTTGGGAGTTTCCTGGCCAGGGACCCAAATGTTTTATGTGTTGTTCCCTCGAGCCACTTAGTCATCACTTTTGCCTTATGGCAAGGTGCTCCATAATGCTAGAAAAGGCATTGCTCCCCACACATGAATGGTCCCAGGATGCTTTACTGTTGGCATGATACAGGACTGATGGTAGCGCTCAACTTTCCCTTCTCCACCTTCTTTATCTGGATGCCCCCAAAAAAACGGAAAAGGGATTTATCAGAGAAAAGTACACTGATGCACTCACACCTGCCTGTTGACATTCCTGAGCAAGCTCTGCACTGGTGGTGCCCCGTTTTTGCAGCTGAATCAACTTTAGGAGATGGTCCTGGCGATTGCTGGACTTTCTTGGGTGCCCTGAAGCCTTCTTCACAACAATTGAACCTTTCTCCTTGATGATCCAATAAATGGAAGATTTAGGTGCAATCTCACTAGCAGCAATATCCTTGCTTGACTGCACATTTTTCCTTGCAGGTAACCATGGTTAACCGAGGAAGAACAATGATTTCAAGCCCTACCCTCATTCCTTAATCAGCATGAAAGAGTGATCTCCTGCCTTGTCCTCTTCAACACTCTCACCTGTGTTAATGAGGATCACTGACATGGTGTGAGCTGGTCCTTTTGTGGCTGAAATGCAGTAAAATTATATTGGTGGGGATTAAGTTCATTTTTTTGGCAAAGACGGACTTTGCAATTAATTGCAATTCATCTGATCACTCTTCATGACATTCCGGAGACTTTGTGAAAATGTATATTTGGGTCATTCTCAAAACTTTTGTCCATGACTGCAAATATACATCGATCAGCCACAACATTATGAACACTGACAGGTGAAGTGAATAACACTGATAAGCTTGTCATTAAGGCACTCGTCAGTGGGCGAGATATATTAGTAAGCAAGTGAACTTTTTTATCCTCAAAGTTGATGTGTTAGCAGGAAATATGTTCAAGCTTAAGGATCGGAGTGACTTTTACATGGGTCACATTGTAATGGCTAGACAACAGGGTCAAGTGCATCACCAAAACTGCAGCTCCTGTGGAGTGTGCCCTGTCTGCAGTGGTCAGGGTATGTGAAGAAGGCAAGCTGGCGGAGGCAGTGTAATGCTTTGGCCAATGTTCTGCTGGGAAACCTTGGGTCCTGCCATTTATGTGGATGTTACTTTGACATGTATCAATCAAATGTATGTATTTATAAAGCCCTTTTTACATCAGGAGTTGTCACAAAGTGCTTTTACAAAAACCAAATACCACATACCTAAGCATTGTTGCAGACCATTCATATTAACAGTATTCCCAGATGGCATTGGCCTCTTTCTGCAGGATAATGAGCCCTGACACAAAGCTGGTATGGTTGATAAACCCAACAAGTTGAAAGTGTTGACTTGGCCCCAAATTCCCCAGATCACAATCTAATCGAGCATCTGTGGGATGTGCTGGACAAACAAGTCCGATCCATGGAGGCCCACCTCAAAACTTACAGGACTTAAAGGATTTGCTGCCAAATCTAGGTGCAAGATACCACAGCACACCTTTAGAGGTCTAATAGAGTCCTTGCGGACCAACACAATATTATGCAGGTGGTCTTAAGGTTATTGCTGATCGGCCACACACGCTATTCAAACGAGTTCCATAAAACAGCCCTGCCCAGTGCGTAAGTATCAGTCAATCCAACACAACCATGGGCAACTGTAGGAATAATTGTTTGTCTCTTTATCTCCTATAAAGCAGGTACCCCTTCTCAATTCGTGGAAGAAACCGTGGACTGATGAAACAATGATGAGATGAGGCAAGAGGGGAACAAACTCTCTGCTGCCGAGCAAACAAAGAGTAGAACTGCACACGCCAAGCTCTCTAGATAGTGTATTACCTGACTGTACAGAATGTCTCAGTGACTGTTTATGTGCGCATATTGATACTCTGAAGTATCGTCTCCACCACAGTGTCCTCTAATAGTAAAGCTGTGAGGTTTTGTTTTTTCTCCAAAAGACACCTTTATGTTGTACAACAGCCTAGTAGGCTTTGGATTTAGTTTGATTTTGGACTTTATATAAAACAAAACATAATACAAAATTGTTGTGAGACTGGTGGATTTTGTTTTTACTCCATCACCACTTTTTGTGTTTGTGCGTTACCCAAGTAACGTCACCCAAGTGACGTCACTTGTCTCATACTCTTACTTTAGCTAGTCCAGAGTGTTTATCTCAGGCAAACTGCTTAAAATATTTTAAAAAGTCAGTGCAGATGTCTTCTTTGCCACTGGCACTTCAGAGAAAACTTAAGGTGTTGTTCATTTAAAAAATCTCTGCACATACCCAACATTATTTTAATTTGTTTTAATAGTTTTTTTTATTTGAACTATCCTGATATACTAGAAAAACAACAAGCACAGACTCCCTGTTTTTTATATTTACATTATTATTTAAAAAAATGTCAATGTTCTTCAAATTAAACTACCAGGATATTCTACCTGGTCGTAAATAAAGGTTTGAGAACTGTCCTACACAAAGTCAATAACCCCCACCTCACGGGTACCTTTATGCAATTTCATAAGGCAAGCTTAGCCAAAAGTATCCATAGGGTAGAACCAATCAGCACAAAACAAATAAATACTTCAAATGACCATCAGGTTTAATGGCAACCCTCTTAAGTATCAAACTTTACCTTCAAAGAGATATGATTTTGATGTAAAATATAATCCTATTGGCAGGGTTATCATCATGATAGTGAAGAACAGCAACGTCTTTAGTACTTTAAACAATGATCCATCGTTCCTGAAATCAGAATGAAACAGAAAAAGCAATTTAATTCAGGTAACATGGTGATCAAATTATTTGTTTGAAGGTGATCAGATCATCTAAGTCTGAGTAATAAAGTAAACCTGATTATGGGAATAGCAAAATTAATTGTACTTATTAACTTCTTAAATTCATTCACAGTTCCCTTGTTAAAGAAAGTAAAGTATAAATTCTTCTAGAATTAATACATTTTATACTGTTCTATACAAGCCTTGTGTTTAGTCCCATTTATTTGCATGAAAAATCAAGAACACACATTTACAATTCACAGTTGGCAATTGCGGAAACAATAAGATGATTAATGAATAGCACTGTGCCTACTGTAAGCTGTCTGCTATAGCAATATTTTGCAGGCATCAAGTCACTTGGCATAAGAACTTATAAAAATAATGACAAACAAATGTTCTGCATGGACACTCTGCAATCTGAAAGACGGCCCCTGATGTCATAATGAATGCATATGAATGGAAGGACAAGGAAGGTCATTGAACAAAGTACAACATAGATGCATATTATCAGGACAAAAATCTATTGAAAATACAAATTTAAAGTGAATTAGTGAGCTGTAATGTGTCAATATTTGTGTATAATAAAGTGAAGTCATTTGGAATAAATAGGGTGTGTACCCCTGGAAAGAGCAATAACAAAACGCATTAGTCAGTAGATGTCTAACTCATTAGGATAGTGAGCTAATAAAAAGCTCCATTATAGAAGGATACATTTACATGTAGTCAGTGAAATAGAAAATAGTGATTCTAATGGTGGGTGCAATTAATGATGAGGTAAAACAGAAAACAAGCAGGCACCAATGCTCTTCTGGAAGAATGGGCAAAAATTCCAACAGACACTCCAAAATCTTGTAGAAAGTCTTCCCAAAAGAGTGAAAGCTGTTATAGCTGCAAAGGGGGGACCAACTCAATATTAATGCCTATGGATTTAAAATGGGATGTCATACAACCTCATATAAGTGTAATGTGTAAGTGTCCTAATACTTTTGTCCATATAGTGTACATGTGTACACATACCCACCCATGCAAAGGTTTGTGGTCCCTTAGAAACATCCTTGTTTTCCATGAAAACATTAAATTAGTTTGAATTGGAAATAGCATAATGAATAGAAAATAGTAATTGACAAGGTTAACAATAATGACTTTGATTAGTTATTATTTCATAAAAATAATAGTGTCATTTAGACTTTGCTTTTGTAAACTAATCCTCCACTTTCAGCCTTTACAGCCTTGCAGACCTTTGGCATTGTAGTTTTCAATTTGTTGAAGTAAACTAAAGAGATTTCACACCATGCTTCCTGAAGCACCTCTCACAAATTGGATTAGCTTGATGGGCAATTCTTAAGTACCATACAGTCAAGCTGCTCCCACAACAACTTAATATGGTTGAGAGACGGTGACTGTGCTGGCCACTCCATTATAGACAGAATACCAGCTAGTTACAATGGGGCAAAAAAGTATTTAGTCAGCCACCAATTGTGCAAGTTCTCCCACTGAAAAATATGAGAGGCTTGTAATTTTCATCATATGTACACTTCGCAACTATGACAGACAAAATGAGAAAACAAAATCCAGAAAATCACATTGTAGGATTTTCTAATGAATTTAATTGCAAATTATGGTGGATAATCTCAGTGGAAGTTAGGGGCCTAGTCCAAACACCGAAACACAGCGCCAGATCATTATCCCTCCTCCAACAAACGTTTGTGTAGGCAATTTGCATTCAGGTAGAGAGCGTTCTCCTTGCATCCACAACAGCCAGACTCCTTCAGACTGCCTGAAAGTGAAGCGTGATTCATCACTCCAGAGAACACGTTTGCACTGCTCCAGAGTCCAGTAGTGGTGTGCTTTACACCACTCCAGCTGACGCTTGGTATTGCACATGTTGATGTAAAGCTTGCGTACAGCTGCTGTTGGGAAGCTCCCGATGCAGCTCTTATGCTGATATTGCATCTAGAAGCAGTTTGTAACTCTGTGGTGAGTGATTATAGTAAATTTTAGGTGCTGTGTGCTTCAGCACTCGGCTGCCCCGCTCAGAGTTTGGTGTGGTCTACCACTTTATGGCTGGGCTGTAGTTGTCCCTAGACGCTTCCACTTCACAATTATAGCACTTACAGTTGACCAGGGCACATTTTCCTCAACAACAGCCCTTGCTAATAGATGTTTAGCTGTAGATTTGGGATTGAACTTTGGTTTCACCTAAAGAAATTCCAGCAATCTCACAGACTGATTGTTGCAAAGATGCTGATTTGTATATTAATGATGTTGTAGAAATAGCTCGCTCCATCTTAGGCTTGAATCGCGCAGCCCAGGCTCCCGCTGCACACACTACATTTCCATTGGAAATGAATGGGAGCGCCGCTCGCTTGTGGAAACTATATTGTCATTTGAACGGACTGCTTCCGCATCGCGTGGCCGCTTCAAGTCCATCTTGACCCAGAAGCCTTGTTCACATTATTATGTTGCACTCCGTTACGTTGCACCAGATGTCATTTATTTCAATGAAGACAGTACTAACGAGTGGAAGCGGAAGGCCGCCTAGCGGTGGATGTCGACGTTGCAAAACGTACGCCGTATATTTTGAAAGCTAGCGTCATTTCATTACAGCTAGAGTCCATCAACATAACAGGAAGTTAACAGTCTAGCTTCTTCCTACTGTAGTCTTTCTTGACGAGTTACAGAAACATGTTGATGAAAAAATAACCTTACAAAACCCGTTTTATTATGTTCTGACATAGGTTGTAATGTAAGAAAGGTTTAAACCGTCAATTCAACCACCCCCATACACGTCCGCGTACTCATAGTTATGCTAATCGTTGCTTGCTACACGACACTAGTACAGTATTATTTTACAAACGTTGCTTAACCGTATCAACTTACCCTGTAAAGTCTGGACCAGGGCCTGACATTGAGTTCAATGATTGTTTATTGTATTTATCCATTGTTTTTTAAACTTAATATCATAAGCAATACCTTAGAATAAAAATGAATTTGCACACGGGCTGGAGACGAAAACATAATACTTCCGGGTTACATCTCATGGTCATAATCTCGTGACACCGCAAGCGTTCAAGCTACTTTGGGAACTTGTAATTAACTACTCTACAGGGAAGGATTCGAGTAATTGTCAGTCCAAGTAGTATTGTGTTATGTATCATGATTATTACAGTGGTGTACATGCACTTGCCCCAGAATCTATAACCTCATCTGCTGTGAAAAAAGCTTTTTCAAAATATATCAGGTGGCCGGTTTATCCCAAATCTAAGGAAACTCATTTTAAAGTAATTCTTAAAAT
>JACXGK010011547.1:0-15804 GCA_016801125.1 Novumbra hubbsi
CTGGCACCGTGCCATCTACACCTTCTCCATTTCCAGTCTCCCAACACCCAGCTAACCCTGGCACCGTGCCATCTACACCTTCTCCATTTCCAGTCTCCCAACACCCAGCTAACCCTGGCACCGTGCCATCTACACCTTCTCCATTTCCAGTCTCCCAACACCCAGCTAACCCTGGCACCGTGCCATCTACACCTTCTCCTCCTCATCATCAACTCATTCCACCGACTGACTCTCCTCAAACTTCAACATTCACTGCCCACTGAACCCAAACTAAAGAACGATAATAAGCGTCCGTCTGGTGTTCAACCTTCCCCATTTCACCCAGCTCCTATGTTCACTCCTCTGGCCTCCAGTTAAAGCTTGCTTCCATTTGAAAACCAAGATGAGTGCTGATGGAGAAGCAATGGCAACTTCGCCTTCCTAACTACAGGCATTGCTCAATTCCTTCATCCCAACCAAAGCTCTTAAATCAGCAGACCTAATATTACCTCAGTCCTTCCATAAACAGCCAAAACATTTTGGGAAATTAAATTAACTAAATTAAAAATATTCACCCATCTGTTTTTCCATCTTTAAAATTGTTTCCTTTGGTGTGATGTGAAACAGGCCAAATGGATTCCTCTCATATTGTACCAAAACACAGTTTCCTGGTATATTTTGGGAAACTCACGGTGGCCTATCCTCTAGTATCAGAGCTGTGGTGGAGAGTGGCTCAAAGTCCAGGTTTTTCCTCCTTGTTACAGACAGCTGGGCCTGTGGGCATGTAGATGATCGGTCCTTCAGTGGATACTCCTTTACAAACAGTGTTAAAAGACCAAAATATTTGTTTAGAGTGAGTTAAGTATACAACAAAAGCATACAATTTGTATATGACTTGAATGCTTCAAAAAAAGGGTTACTTTGTCAAAGTAAAGTTTTATTCTGGATGCACTGAATCTTTTGCACATCGGACAGTTACAAAGCAAAAGGTATAGTTTTAAAAACATTCAACCACCAAAGCATACAAACACAAGGGCAAATAGGCCACAGTGAAATCCAAAAGCATTTGGCCAATAAGACATTTGGTTATAGTTCTGGATTCTGTGTGTTCAATATGAGGGGATCTCCATTCATATTAAATGAGTCATAATAACAGCTGCCAATGCCAAGTAATATTCCTTGACTTGATAACTGACAACAGATCAGAGGTCTGCTTGAATGTATCATCCCAAACCTTAACATATTAATGTGTCATGCACATGACTCCAAAAAGGTTCCCCCCTTTGGCACAGCGTTGTGTTGAATAACATCATTAATTCATCCACAGTTAGATTCAATTTTCACCTTCCTAATATGCAGTACAACTTTTACCCCCCCCCCCCCCGATACAGCATAGATTATATTGGCTGGATGGGCACAGATTCCCACATCGACACTTCAAAACCTTGTGGAGAGGCAACTGTGATAGCTGCAAAGGAAGGGTCAACTCCATATAAACTACCATGGCTTTGGAACAGGATGTGCAAAAAGCTCATAGGAGTGATGGTCGGGTATCCACAAACCAATGGCCATATAGTGTACTTTTCAACCTTAGTTTAATAGAATAGAGTAGAATACTGTATTTTTTAGGGAAAAACATCAATAAATCCATTTAAAAAATGGCCTTGCATTGCAGTTATTTGGTTAAAACATTTTACATAAGCATTGTTGTTGTTCTTTGAATAGGATTCGACATAATACAATGTGGGGAGGGAATGAAACAAAAAAATGGAGAATGGATAGAATGGGCCCTCAACTTTAGCAGAGACCAATTTTGTAATATAAATGATACACCGCGCTTCTATCCAGACCCCTCCATCGCTTCAATTCCCAAATAGCATTGGCATTTCCTACACATTAGGGTTTGTAGACTTTTGTCTATATTCATTTCTAGTGATTATAACTGGCATGTTGTGAAGGAGTCCAATATACAGGTGTGACTAACCTGATGGATGGTAAAGGTGTCTTTAGTCTCTTTATCAGTGTTCTCTCCAAGAGAGACCTTTCCAAACAACCTCCACCCAGGACCAATCTGGGAAGGCGGCTTTGGCTCTTTGGGCTTCCTAGAAAACAGGCTCCTGGAGGTGAGAGAAAGTGAAGAATAGTGACGCTCAAGATTTTATGCTAATATTCTGAAAACAATGTTGTACTGTAAAGATTTTGTAGTCTGCAAACAGCCATTTCTCATTATCGATATTGCTTGAGGAGCTACAAGGTTAGGCAGGAGTTTGTTATTTTGCCCAATGCTACAGTGCCTACTCAGCTGTTTTGGTATACCTTAAATAGTAGAATCCAGGGTGGATGTACTGGGATTGAACATTACATTAGCAAACCTCTAAGGCTCAGGTGTAGGCAACCCTGGACTCTGCAATGCCAAAGGCAGTTCTTGTTCCTTTCCAAAATACAATACGGAATACCCAGTGATGTGTCATATTTTGGCACGTAAAAGGATTTCCTATTCCTGCTGTAGCTTGTCTTGAGAAATTGCAGCAATCCCTGATTAGCATGCAAAACGTGTACTAGACAATGTGCATCTGGCTGAACATTTACAATTTTGTGATGATTACTTTTTGTTTACAGATAATGTAGTACTAGTTCCCTGTAGAAGTCTTCGGTGAAGAGTAAAGCACATTTCATTAAAATACTTGTTGCAAGCATTTGCCCAACTAGTAAAGCGGAAATTATTTCCAGGTTTTCAGTGTTAGCCTAAATCTGGCTTTATAGATAGACATTTAATGCGTTTCTTCTTGTAACAGATTAACGTAAAATATGAGATTTTAATTTAGCTTAAGCTAATGCTAGTAAACAACAATAATGTTTCTTAGACTTTTTCGTTCACAAACAGGGACAATCAATCTGGAGGGCAAAATATTCCAGGCGCCATTTTACGCCTCCTCAGCATGATTTAGCAGCAACAGTCAAGGAGGGTACTGGGTACAGTACAAGACACAGTGCAGACTGAGTGGATGCCGTACTCCAAAGAAACTTTGAGCTCTGTATTGGTTGCAATTGAAAGATGAGCAGAGACAATACACAGCCCGTAACCTATCCAAGGATCAATTTTTACTTCAGTTACCCAGTCCATGCTTCTTTTCAAAAGACGGATTCCAGGTCTGTTCATGAATAAAAGATCTAAGAGCTCATGGCTCAGCAATGACCATGACATTTGTCCCAGCCTCTTTCATCAACAGCTTTCTGGAAAGATGTAACTCATCTGCGGTGACAACACCATCTTCTCTCACAGGGATGAGAATCGACATAGGATATTTTACTTTAGAAAGACTTTGCTTTGTGTATGACAACCTATAAATGAACTGCTAAAATATTACATTATAGGAGACTGTGTTACCTGCATAGCAAGCAAATCTAAATCAATACTCTGAAATGAGAAAAGAAGAGATTACATTTGCATTGTGAAAAATACTTATAGGGACTAAAGTGGAAAAGGTAAAGAATTGTCTCATGCAGTATAAGGGCTTGCTGTATTATGAAACCAAGGCAATAAAAGATAGAACAAGGTAGGCTAATTTTCACCACATTACCCCACTGGAAGCCTCCAAATCTTATCTATTCAACACGGCAAGGGACAGGGGAATAGATTCACATGTAGATGTTGTACAAAAGGTCTTAAAAGCCAACTGGGGGCATGAAAATTAAAAGTCTGAACTGACAGCTGATGTTTAACTAAACCAGAAACTATCAAATCTACTAGATTTAACCCAAGATCTGTAAACAACGTAAAGGTAAAGAAAGACTATACAGCCTCAAAAGATTGTTAAGACGCTGGACTACACTACAACAGAGTTGGAGGCAAATACATATTACTAAATCACATTTCCACACAAAATACGAGCTGTAACACAACACTTCCCTGAAGGAAACCATGGTGCGTGAGTGCGTACAGTGATATGTATATTAGTCCTACCTGTTGAAAAATTCAGAGAATCCAAACTTCTTTGAAGAGGAGGGCAGAGATGTCAACCCATCTGAGAGTTCCTCTGGGGCACTTTGACGACGACAGTCGATGCATCCCCCATCCCTGAAACACATGTCCCCATCTTCAGGGCTGAGAGGGGTGGCATCGCAGCTAAGAGAGACGATGACGTGTGGATCCGTCCTGAGGTTAAAAGGCCTAGCTGGGAGACGGCACTCACTCAAATCCTCTCTAGTGCGGGGCTCTGTGTTGCTGGTGCTTTCAGAAAGTGTTGACAGGCAGGGAGACGGGAGTTTGGCACTAGATTCTGAAGGTGCATCCTCAAGGTTCAGAACATTGCTCCCAGCTTTAAGGGGCTTGGCAGCTGCTAGTACTTCCTCTGGATTTCCAAGCCTCAAACCCCCACTATTGCTTTTACATGATGGAGATGACTCAATGTTTTGGAGCTGCGAATTAAAAGCAACCTTATTTAAAGGAACGTTTGAGGAATCAGCAACACAATCACATGTTGCTTCAGTGTTTACAATATGCAGGCCATCCTTTGCTATATTTACTTCCTTGACAGAAGAGTAGAGCTGGTCTATGTCTTGGCATAGCAGTTTGTTGTTGGTGTCTACCTGGCAATAATAATCTGTATCTACATCTGTAGACCAATCATCATTTGATAAATAACGATCAATTTTGCTATTGGAAATCTTCAGGTCCGAATCATCAGGGGTTGTGTACGTGCAACTCTGTTTAACGATGTCTGAACATAACAAAGATGGATTCAGTGGTCCTGGATGTATATTAGAATCCCCCATATTCAGTTTGTCCGAATTAAAATCTCGAGTATCCCCCACGCAATCCCTAAATTCATCTCGCTCTGAAACATGATCCAGCTGCAGTAACATCCTGTTACCCACTTGTCTGTATGCGGTGTCGGATGAAAGGGCCCCTCTGTCGGCGTCAATAAATCCATTACATCTGTCGTTGCACATGTCTGAAACACAACTTTCCTGTCTCTGACTAGGAAGAAATTCTGTAACCAAATCCAGCATTATTGTATTCCCAAATCGAACTTTATGTGAGGGCAAAACGACGCAGTCTACGTTTGTATTCTTCCCCTTGCTGGCTATATAAACATAACCCTTTTGACCATTCTCAACCGTGCATGGCCGGCTTCTGTTGTCGTCCAACGGGTGAGACTTTGCTCTGATATTGCAGTCGACGTGCGAACCATAAGATGTAATTGTCTCTTCGTTTTCGTTAACATCGACTGACAAAACAAGAACCCCATCTCCTTGTTCTGTTGTTTCCATTTTATAAACCGTCCGCGAAGCTTGTTAGCTGCAGTTCGGACAAAAATCCTGCAGCCTCCTCACCTCGGACGGCTCAGCTCCCACTTTGTCGTTGTTCTTTGACAGAGTTAACATGTTGTCTGTTGTTTTCACTCCAGCAGACCCACAAACATAATATATTGTTTGGACTAACGTTAGGTGAAATATAATTTAAATCATGATTGGGCTGTAGACCTGACAAATTAACAAAATATCGTAGTAGCAATCAGCAACACCTCCACAGCCATTTTTAAATATTCATGACGTCATCGTTTTATTCACGTTCATCCCTCACCAGCCGCTCCGCCCTACAAGGTTCTTTGGAGTCCGGTCCATTGTCACGTCGTAACCTACCAGTGTAACTATAAGACTGGCCGGAAATCAATTAACACCACTTTGGGACACATGACGCGTTCATAATTACGAGTATGAAATATAACATGTGTGAATTTTAAATGAACAAATCCTACACTTTTTTACGCTAAAGGGTATTTCTTATTTGACATGTAAATAAATCTGTCCTGAACAAATAAACGTGTCATATAATTAAGTAGAACTTGCCCTTATTCAAATTGTGCAAGCTCCAAAATACCAGTGCCTTATGGGATTCCACTTTGCTTAAGGAGGCTGCATGGTCCAAACTCCCTAGAAGGGGCCTTTGGATGATCAAAGTAGCCCTTGTACCCTCGATCATTTTCACTGGCTCAGCTTTGGAACACTTGTGGAAATAGAGGGGAGGTTGGAAGGGTCAATTTGGAATTTAGCGTTTGTCTTTTTCAATGTCTTCTTCTCTTTCCATCAATTATATGTACTGCTGCCCCCTGCTGTGTGTGTATATACACTGCTCCAGAAATATAGGGGAACAACTAAATTTACACATCGGGTCTCGAACAAAATATAAAAACTCAAAATCTTTATTGTCCATTGTGTCATTTTTTTAAATAACAAAATGACGTAACAATGGTCAATGAAAAATAAAATCACCAACCTATTGAGGCCTGAATACAAATCCAAGTAATCAATTGAAATCACAGACTGTTCTATCTTGCAAGAATTTCATCAGGCCAACTCATATTATGACTCAGTAATATGTATGGCCCCACGTGCCTGTATACACTCTCAACAACGTCTGGGCATGCTCCTGATGAGACGACGGATGGTTTCCTGGAGGATCTCCTCCCAGACCTGGTTCAGGGCATCAGTGAGTTCCTGGACAACTACTTAGCATCACTGTATGCACCTATACAAAACCTACCAGAGGTTCTCAATTGGATTCAGGTCTGGTGAATGTGAGGGCCAGTCAATGGCATTAATGCAATTGTCATCCAGAAACTGTCTAAACACTCTGGCCACATGAGGCCGGGCATTGTTTTGCACCAGGAAGAATCCAGGTCCCAGGACCTATATTTTGAAGGCGAAAACTAAATTCAGTTTTTGGGTTAAGCTTTGCCCTGGCAATCATTATAGTAAACAATGCATTGCAAAAGTATTCAAAACCCAGACCAATTCTGTCATATTATTGAATTACAAAAGGTAAATAACATTTTGTTATACTGAAATTGGTATTTTAAATCACAAAAATTAATAACAATTACCATTCAGTTGCTGTAACATTTTCTGGATGAGTTAAACACTATTAAAGATCATTTGTCAGGCTTTGAATGAAGACCAAAGCATCTGCAGCGGTCAACACATCAATCATAAAGTTCATTCTTACTTGCTCCATGGCCTAAATCAGTCCCAGGTCTAAATCAGTCCCTGATTTAATACAACAGATTTAAAGGCTTGAAAACGTGCTGTCAAATCGTTGCTGAAAATTCCTGACCAGGTTACAGTTTAATCAGGACAAAAAAATCATGCCCACTGAACAGTTTATATATCTTTGCTGTTGTCCTTAGCAACCGGAAATACACCCGCAAAAACTGACCGTACTAGGCAAACCAAATTAAGTAACTGCACAATGGAACAATAGAAAATTGTAATTTGCACCGGGGCCAAAAATAACCAGTGAACATATGAAATATGATGTAGAAATCAGTTTTTACAGTATTGCAGTAAATGTGATCCAATTGTTGTCTACTGTGTTAATATGCTCTAAGAAAGCTTTGTTTCTCTGATTACACTCAGATATCAATTAGTTTAGGGGAGCGCAGGGTAATTTGTCACACAGGTAAGTTGTCACACTGCTCATACCTCCAACAATAGAGCCTCTATCTTAAAAAAGAAATAGCTACTTTGAGTGATTACATTTTCTATGGTCAACTTCATGTCAACATGTGGTTATGGTCACTCTAATCAGAGGTGAACAAGTTTCACTTTTTTACCCTTCAAAAGAAAAAAAATGTGTATATGCAATAAAATATTGTTATGTATGAATGTTCAAAATTATAATTTTTCATTAAGTAGAGTAGACAATGACGTGTGTTTTAAAACTTTAGCTGAAGTCCTATATTAAGCTACCCTTTGAGATTTGGCCAATATTTGCGCACTTTTCAGTTTGGGGCAAGTTGTCTCAATGACCTTGGGGCAAGCCTATTGTATAAGACAGTATATCCACACGACTTCTGTGTAATTTCAATGTGGAAATGTGTTTTTGAAGCAAAGAAAAAAGGAAGGACGGTAGGCTAACCATTAGCCTACCTCAGCCAGCTATCTGGAGTACAGCAAGGATATTTACATAAATTACCATACTCTGACTTGCTATTATCAAAAGGTTACCAGAAAAGAAGTTGAAAGTCAGACAGCATGCTGACAATGGATTTGTTTTGTTAAGACTTTAAGCATTTTAACAAGTTCTCTGCAGTATTACATAACATTCCATTAACAACATTACTGTGTACCTGTACTGGAGTAAAGTGGTTGTGCCACTTAATTGATGTGTGCTCTGCCTGCGTTATTGTTTTGATTGAAAGGCATGATTTGACTATTAGCATGATTGTATTTATTCTGAGTTCATAAATGAAGTTGAATTTGGCTTTGAAATTAAAATGAAAATCAGTATTCATAAAAAATGGTTGTGTTCTTGTGTGTTTATAATCCATTGACATAGTGTGGCAACTTGCACGCTGATGGGGCAAATTGTCACAAGTGCACCTTCTCTATTTAATGGTCTACAACTCTTAAATAAAATAACACATGAAGATGTAATTAACACAAAATGTGTGCCCAAAACAGTTATACCAGTGTAATGTATTGTTCCCAGTAAATGTTACACAGTTTGGAAAGTGTGACAACATACGCAGCTCTCCCCTACTGCAATATTAGTGTACTGCAATATTAAATTCAAAAACTTAATAACCAAAGCTGCCTCTAAGGTAGGCTACTGTCAAAATCACCGCAAATCACTTACAGGGCATTCTACTGACAAGTGGATGAGCGGACGACTGGTGCTGATATTGAAGTGGACCTATCACTAAGATGTCTAGCCTGGTCATATTTGTCTCACCTGTTATGAGTCATACCATATCACGACAGAGAGAAGCATAGGACAGTTTCTAAAATTGTTTAGCTTCTTGAGGCTAGACGAATTGCTGGGGTTTTGGAAACTACCAGCAAGGACCTTAAAATAATAAGTAGTGAAAACAAAGCGTTTTAACCAAAACATTACAACGTGAAAATGGAAAACTACACAGAAAATCCAACGCAAGTTCGGTCGGAGTCAGACGGCACAGGCGATGAGACCGGGGTGAATGGTGTGCGAGCGGTAACTGGATGCATTTTATTTCTCCTCATTGTGTCTACGCTGTTGGGAAACACGCTCGTTTGCGTGGCTGTTGTTAAATTCAGGCACCTCAGGTCTAAGGTAACAAACTTTTTTGTGATTTCCTTGGCGGTTTCGGACCTTTTTGTTGCAGTCCTCGTGATGCCATGGGAGGCAATATCTGAGGTGACGGGCACTTGGTTATTTGGTAGATTTTGTGGCATCTGGATAGCTTTTGACATAATGTGTTCGACTGCATCAATTCTTAATCTGTGTATCATAAGCGTGGACAGATATTGGGCTATAGCTAGTCCTTTTAAATATGAACGGAAAATGACACATCGATTGGCATTCATCATGATTGGAGTGGCATGGACGCTATCAATTTTCATATCCTTTATACCTGTTCAACTGAACTGGCACATGGCGGAGGACGAAACGTCAGCGGGAAACGTTAGCAACCACTCTGATAACTGTATAGCAAACTTGAACAAAACCTATGCTATTTCCTCATCACTAATTAGTTTCTACATCCCAGTGGTCATCATGGTTGCCACTTACACAAAAATCTATCGTATCGCGCAAACACAGATTCGAAGGATATCCTCATTGGAGAGGGCCGCGGAGCAAGCTCAAAATAACCAACACCCAAACGTTTGCGCACACGAAAATGCATTGAAAACTGCTTTTAAAAAGGAAACAAAAGTTTTAAAGACACTCTCCATTATAATGGGTGTGTTTGTGTTTTGCTGGCTTCCCTTTTTTGTATTAAACTGCATGGTACCTTTTTGTGATCCTCCGTGCGTAAGTGACACCACATTTACCATTTTTGTTTGGTTTGGTTGGGCAAACTCTTCTTTAAACCCTGTCATTTACGCATTTAACGCGGATTTCAGAAAAGCATTTGCAACTATTCTAGGCTGCAATAAAATGTGCTCAAGCAATACAGTGGAGGCTGTTAATATCAGCAATGACTTGGTGTCCTACCACCACGATACAACGCTCCAAAAAGACGCGCAAATATTAATGGTTACACAACATCCTCCAGAAATCCCAAACCTAGAAGAGGACACGACAACTCCAATGTTCGACAAAGTTTCTCTTCTCTCAAACACATCCCGAAATCACAAGAACCTGTTGCTGCCAAACGTCTTCCAAATCCAGTGTGACGGCGATATTTCCCTGGATACCATAACGCCGTTTACTTCAGCCGGTGCGATTGAGTGCAGCACAATCCCTGGTCAAATTCCAAATTAAATTCAGTCACAAATATTTGTATTCATTCATTATTTTAGATTATTTCGTTTATTCTATGTACGTGCATGCAGCATGTTTTTATTTACTTAAGATTTTCAAAAAAGATATTGTTCAAAATAAGTTAATTATTTTAAGAATCCACTGTAAAAACGAAACATTTGAAAACAATTGAACAATATGTAATTATTTATTGTAAAATCTGAAAATGCATTATATTTTGTGTCCCTATTTTTTCAATCATGTCAAAATATTTATTATTGATAAACTTATTTTGACAATATATTGAAAATGGAGATAGTATTTATGTTGCCCAGAAGCTCTCACACAGAATAGAAGTAACATATATATTCACAAATACTAGTAAGATATCCTGTATAATAATGAAATCATATCTTCACATTATGCTATTTGTCTACTATTAAATAACAAAAATTCTGGCTTGATGTTAAGTCACATCATAAAAACAATATATAATCAAACACCTGCATAAATAAAACAATACGTAGAAATGAGTATATTCCTGCCTATGCATCACTTTAATTTTATGATGTCATCTGTTTATTCCCATGACAACACAATGAAGCGCATTGCAATTTAATCACATCGTATTTTCTGATAATTGCATCTTTTTTTGTTTTAGAATTATTACATTGTCTCAAAGCAGCTTTTCAGTACAGGTTACAATAAATAGGGTGATTCTTTATTTTGGGAGTCCCAAAAAAGTTTCTATAGATGCACTATGCACTTGAACTTAACCACAACTGTAACCTTAACCCTTAACCAAAACCTTTTTCTAAACCTAACCCTAACCTTAGGAAGCAGTTGCTTATCAACTGATAGTTTGGTGTTCTATAGTACATCTACAATTGTGACTCACAAAATAATCCATATATGAAATATGTTTTTTTATTTTACCTTGATTTCACCAGGTAGGCTAGTTAAGAACATGTTCTTATTTACAACTGCGACCTGACCAAGATATAGCAAAGCAGTTCGAAACATACAACAACACAGAGTTACACATTGAATAACAATATACAATCAATAATAACATAGATAAATCAGTATACAGCATGTGCAAAAGAGGGTAGAACATATATGTTGAGTACATTGGAAGATTTATATTTCATAAGCATTTTAGACTACTGTTCTATGAACAATACATTTAATTTCACATAAACAAGTATTCTTGAATCCTGACAAAACAAAGTGCACCAAATTACAATACAGCCCCTTTCATCTTCAAAGGAGAGTGTTGGCAAATGCAGCAGTCTTCAGTACATTGAGTTGTGTGACCTGGTGAACTGCGTTGCAGGTGGCTGGAATAGAGTGGCCTGACAGGTGTGTATCAAAGATACAAAAGTCTGCCAGAGTAGTGGTGGTGAGACTGGATGTCTGAGAGGGGGGCAGCCTCTTTGAAAAAGCAATTGATTTTGGAGCAATGACTACGCAAGACTTGTGGAGTGTAGTCTCTGAGTTTGTCTGTATTTTCACCAGGAAAAACAGGCTTAGGTTCATAAGGTTAGGCGAGAAAAAATAGGACTGTTAATGAGAATATATTTTGATCACAAGTATGATTTGATAAAAAAGCCGGCAGGTAATTTAGGTTAATCATCGGAAAGGCAACTGATAGATATTGACTATTCAGGTTGGGCTAGCTTAGGCACCGTCAGATGGAAAATGTATTTCCTTGTATAATGATGAATATATGAAAGGTACTGGAGAGTACCCCCCCCCACAAAAAAAGGCCTTCCGTCTTATAATAAAAAGTACATAATTCAATATTACATCAGTAATGATATCCAAATTTTTTTTTTGTTATCAGTATATATTATTTAGACGAAATCCCGTCTTGCTCTTCTCTCTGTCACTGCAAGAGAAGCTTCTAATTTGTATTTATGGTGATTTCAACCTCAAAATAAGTACACGGCTCAAACTAATTAAGGAAACACTGAAATCTCACATCGGGTCTGTAGGCAGGAAATATATTAAAGATCAATCTCAATTGCTTACATTGTGTAATTTTTTGAGAACTATGAAACTGTTAATGGAAACCAAAATCAACAACTGATTGAGGGCTTGATTCAAACTCCCTCTGACAATGTCTGGGCATGCTCCTGATTAGATGATGGAAGGTGTCCTGAGGGATCTCCTCCCAGAATTGGATCAGGGCATCAGTGAGCTCCTGGGCAGTCTGTGGCGCTACTTGGGAGCATTGGATGCACCGATACATAACGTCCCAGAGGTTCTCAATTGGATTCAGGTCTGGGGAACCTGAGTGTGAGTCAGTGGCATCAATGCCTTCGTCATCCAGAAACTGCCTACACACTTTGGCCACAAGAGGTCAGGCATTGTCCTGCTCCAGGAAGAACACAGTGCAGAATGCACCAGTGTAAGGTTTGAAATTGGGTCTGAGGATTTCATCTCAGTACCTAACAGCAGTCTGGGTACCGTTGGCTATTATGTGGAGGTCTGTGCGACCCTCCAAAAACATGCCAAAGACCATCACTTACCCACCGCCAAACCAATCATGCTGGATGATGTTTCTGGCAGCATTACATTCACCACGGCGTCTCCGGACTCTTCCACATGTCCTCAGTGTGAACCTGATTTCATTGGTGAAGACAATGGGGCACAAATGGTGGACCTGACAATTCTGGCGCTCTCTGGAGAATATCAGGCTGCACAGTGCTTGGCTGTGAGCACAGGTCCCAGTAGAGGACGTTGGGCCATCCTCAAGGAATCTGTTTCTGACAGTTTGGTCAGTAACACGCACTCCTGTAGCCCGCTGCAAGTCATTTTGTAGGGCTCTGGCAGTCCTCCTACTGTTCCTCCTCGCACAAAGGAGCAGATACTGGTCCTGGTGCTAAGTGGATGCCCTTCTGTGTTCCTTTTCAGCTCCCTCACGTAACGTCTCGTCTCCTGGGAGACACAGCAAATCGTCTTGCAAAACCTTCGTGCCATCCAAGAGGAGCTGGACTCCCTGTGCAACCTGAATAGGCTGCAGGTACCGTCTCATGCTACCAGTATTTACAAGGACACTAGCATGCCAAACTAGAGAAGAATCCGTCAGGAAGGATAAGGAGAAAGCAATTGTCTATAGCCACCACATGCAAAACCATTCTCTTTTAGGGGCTTGTCTTGCTGTTGCCTCTCCAGAGCACCTGTTGTCACTTTTAATTGAACATAAACAGGTGACATTAATTCACAATTGATTATGCTTCCTACCTGGACAGATTGAAATCCCTGAAGTTTAATTGACTGTTAATCTGTGATCATTAGGTGTTTCCTCAATTTTGGGGCAGTTCTTCTACCGGGTGGGTGCCAGTAATCTGTCGATGCTTTAATGACTATGAGCACTATTTCAATCTACCAACCCTAACCTTGAACATCATCCTATCCCTAACCTTAACCCTTTCCCAGAATGTTAACAAAACATTTATTCTAAATATAACCTTAACAAGTGTTTATGTTTTTTGAAGGGGTGTTTATAGGAGTCAACACACAGTCCTCAATGCTGTTGATTTTTATTAACAAGAGCTCTCTGTGCATTTCTGTACTAACCCTAAGTACCTATTTTCCTATGTGTTAGTTCGGACTAAAATAATCAGATTATTTTTTCTTTCTTTGTTCTAAAATTACATTTGGTTATCCCATGCTATTCATATTTCCTTGTGTGTGTAAATGCATGTGCATTGACTGATTATTTGTGTAAAATTAAGATGTATACACATATAAGGACCGTACCTTCAAACTGTTCTGCAAATTCTGGCATAACTTCTGATATTTCAATAATGGGTTAATTGAATTATGTTTTGAATACTCTATCGTGTGTGTTCAGGATTGAATATGATTCTTTATATCAAATCCGCAAAAGAAAATGATTTTTTATACTTTTTACCCCCAAAAACATTTGTAAATTGGTTATTGAATACGGAAAATAAATTGTAGATGAACCTCCATCCTTCCTTATCCTCTTCCTGGGTCATACCATACCACATCATCCTACTTCACCCTGTGCTCTCTTAAACCACAAAAACAGACACACATCCATTAGTTCTTCTATCTTGGTGTGGCATTGAAACCCGGAAATCCATGTTCCCTATAGAGCAGCCCTGAACCTAACCCGTAAACTTCAGATTAATAACATAACATATATGTTTAAATTTAACATACTCCTAAGCCATAACATTACACCTAAAAGTAACCTTAATTCTAACAAGTCTTATACTAAGCAGAAATATATTTCCCCCAAATATTTTTTTAATTCAGTGGAAATATGATTTTTACTGGTAAAGACCTGCGAAAAACATTTGTCAGGTTTTATTGTTGTTTTGGGGACATTGTATCCCCAACATGGATACATTAACCTAGAACCCATCCACTTACACTCTTGGAATATTAGAAGAGAATGGCCCGACACCAGGGCAATGCCAGACTGTCAATAGGTCTGTGTTCCTCCTTATGCGATTTAATGAATCACTGATTATATGTTGTCACCATGGAAACTTGTCCTAAAGGCAATCTTCACTATATTTACATACACTATGGTAACTTTTGTGCAGAACACTTTGCTTCTCTGCTTCACAATTAGAATCCCTCTGTCATTTCTCTCCAAGGGGTAGGGATAGCAACCCCACTTCACACTCCAATCACTGTCTAATCGTAGTCATCAGAATTTTAAAGGCAGTTGGCTAGCTTTGAATTGATTGCGAAACTCTCTTGACAATGGAGATTGCTTTTCTCAAACCTCCGACCTTGTGAAAGACTCTAAGTGTGATCAAAATAATAAATCCTTACATTATATCTAGACAAAAGAATTGGTATTTCAGAGCAAACATTATACCAAGAATAAAATTGCTTGACTATATACAAAAATATGATTTGTTGCTGTATTATATACTCAGTCCAAATGGTTTTTAGACATTTTGAATAATTGATCTCAGTATTTCAACATGTCAGTATAAATGATTGATTGCACAACTAAAATGTTTAACAGAAAAACACAAAAACTGTAAATTCCTTTCCCCCAGACTCCAGGAAAGTACAGTACCAGTCAAATGTTTGGACGCATCTACCCATTCAAGGGTATTCCTTTATTTTTTACATTTTCCACATTGTAAAGTGACAGGAAAAAAGATGTGAACACTATAATAAACTGGATCCTTGCATTAGTCACAACAATAGACAAACACAGTCTGCTTACAATGATAACATACAAACAACAATATGTTTTAATGTCTTTATTGAACACACTGTGTAAACCTTTGGCTGCAATAACCTCAACCAAAACTTTCCTGTAGTTGCAGAATCAGTCCTGCCCGAAACCATTTAAAACCATTTCAATTCAGCAATATGGATTTCTGCATTGTCTCTCACAAAATAACAGAAACACCTAACAATACATTAATATTAAATACCTAATCATGGGTAAGGCCACACTTTGCTTTCAGAACAGCTCCAATTCTTCCTGGAGTACGGTTATTCAAGTCATGTGTAGTAGTGTAATAGTGTAATGTGTAATTGTGTGTGTAGTCAGATATTGCTTTATTCTAAAGGAATAAAACCATCATCAG